>JAPYYR010002741.1:0-21171 GCA_030523065.1 Aphidius colemani | reverse complement strand
TATCTTTTGAATCTCATAATAAAAACGTTAAGTGTATATTCAACCTTTGAAACAAAGCTATTTCAAATGAATTACATTTATTTACACACTTTTTATGGGGTTTAATATAGAATATGTTTTTTTTTTTTATCGGGAAATTTTAATTTACTAATTTTTCTTTTATTTCTACTCTCAATTTTGTTGATGACAATTTTCAAATCCAAGATATGTACATAGATTTATCTTTAAATATTTAATTCAGATTTTTTCCATTTTTAGGCTTATTAGATATTTTTCAAAAATTATTTCTGGAAATAATTTCTACAAATGTTTATTAGATAATTTGTCTTTTTTTTTTCATCAACAAGTATATAAATAATATATTTGTATCACTCAATTCCGGTTATTTATTTCAATTAATATATCCTAGTTTTTTTTTCTTTTTTTTTCTCGATAAATAAAATGTTATGTTTGATTAATCTAATGGGACATAAAATTAATGACTTTTACGGTGCATTTGAGATTCTTTTTTTTAATTTTATCATTCTTTCAATTTAGTGAATAACTGTTGTTTTAAATATCAACTTTAAGAGCCACCAATTACATAAAAACAAAAAAAAGAAAACGAATAAAATTATCAGTTTATATAATTTATATTTATTTAATTTAAGAGTATGGATGTCATTCAGTTTTATCTGAATTCAACTGGGAAATAAATTTTTTTTCTTTAAGTTATAAATGTGATTTAAAGTAGCGATATGTAATATAAAATTTTCCATAAATTTTCAGCACTGACATTGCAGTATCTGTAAAATTTTAAAAACTTTAATCCACGACAAATGGCAGCTCAACTTTGCATCTATAATAAGGAAATTTTTCATGGGATTTTTCCGATAGAAGTATAGATGATACCAATAGAGGGAGACACTTTTTGTAATTTTTACTAAAAAGCCATGGTCTGTGCTAAGTTATCATGGAGACTAACGACGGTAATAGTATAATCGTTATCTTGTCTGGTTGATAGAAATTTTTACGAGCACTCTGAATTATTTTTCAACAACTCAGAATGTACGATAAGTATTACAAAAATAGTCTTTGATGTGAAAAAAAAATCTAAAAATCTAAAAAATTCAACAGAAGCTCATGACAAAAGGAAAAAAAAAATTATACACGCAGTTAAATGTTACTGTGATCATTAAAATTTAAAACTTTGAAATGCTTCTATTTTTTTTTTCTCAAATTGCCCACACACACAGTAGAAGTATGCAGTCGGAATTTTATCAGAGTGTTCTTTTCCTTGATTTATACTGTCCAGAAAATATTGAAACTTTTTTTAATTTAGAATATTTTTCGTTGAGTTAATTAATCGATAACTATCTGTGTTATATATTTTGTAGAACTCAAGTCATTTTAAACTGTAATATTTTACATTTTAAAATTACTTTACTCTCGAGAAAAATTAATTTTATAAATTAGGATCATTTAAAATAATGCCTGAAACTAAATTTCAACGAAAAAGTTCAAAATTTCATATCCTTGGAGATCATCAGCACTGTGTCTTTTGTTACTATTGAAGAGAAACTTTTTTATAGCGATTGGGTTGTTTAACTTTGCTCCTGGTTAGGCAGTAGAAGTTGGTGATTTTCCACAATCATCCCCTCTAGCGATAAGAAAAGTTGGAAATTGCTAAAGCCATCGAATACACCGTGTGTCGTTGATGGTGGATAATTTTTTTTTTTCTTTCAAATAATGGGTGGAGTTTGTAAATGCCACTGAGAATGTATACATTTACACACAGTGAATATTTATTAACGCGTTATTAATTATAAAAATAAAAATAGTCAAACGACTATAAAAAATATAAAATAAATATGGATATGATAAGTTAACAAATTAATGAAATAAAAATATGAAATAAAAAGTTCCGGAAACTTATTAATAGCGATGATACGCTTGAATTTCTGATAAAAATTTTAAACACAAAATTTCAACAATAAATATCATAAAATGTTACCTATGAAATATCGTAACAATAAGCTTTATATTTTATTTCATTCTATATTTATAAAAAATAAAGAAAAGAACGTCTTATGAGTAACATAACTTATTGCATTACTGTGCTACATGCAAAAAACAAAATTATATGCAAAATACTATTTACAATCTGCTATTCAACATAATAAAATATAACATAAGTACAATGATATGAAACACCATGATGTTTCTAGTTTCCCACCATCTTGAATTCCTTTTTCTAACCGTTTTGTATATGGTAACCCTATTCTTTGTTAAATCTTGTTTTTTTTTTTATTCTTTAGACGAATATTCACGCTTTTTTTCAATTACTCATGTTTTTATTTTGTGTATATTTATTCCAACTTGTTTTATTTATTTGTCACTTTAACCTCATCTAAGACCTCATTTTTTTCCCTAGAAAAATTCTTTTTTTTACAACACAAGCTGAATTACATAGTTGAATATATTTCAAGGTTCTACGGTAGAAACATTTTTTGAATATTAAAAATGCCGGCTGCTTGTTTATTATTTCATGTCCGGAAAAATTAAATATAACTTGTTCTGGAAAATGAGGTTTTTTCTTCTCTACATATTTTTTAAACTGATTTAAATAATATTTTGTTGATAGTAGTATAATTATTTAATTTTCATAGCGTTCAATTGAAAAAAAAATTATTGTCTGACCTAAAAAGGGCTATACAACTTAAAATTTATTGAACAAATTGAAATACTTTAAGTTGTTTTCTTTGTTTGTTTCCAAAGTAGAAAACTCTTTTGTTTTAAAACCTAAATTGTTTTATTTGAATAACTTTTTACTTGATAAAGTAAATTTAGTTTTGTGACATTTGCCAGAAGATATAGGTGATTCCGACTCGTCTGGATGATTTTAGTCGTCGCAAGAATGGTGAAGGCAAATCGACGGAAGGAAATAGCATCCAGAAATAACTGATTTTATTTATAATAAATAGTATTTAAATTTATAAAATTTATTTATCCAAATTAAAACAATTTTTTATCATTCAATTTATTTTTTTGACAGTCTTGTTTTATGCTTTGTTACTCAAAAATTATACTGTCAATAAAACACCAAGTTTTCATGATAATTTTTATATTTTTAATAAAAAAAAAAACATACTCAAATGTTGATACTTAGTAAAAACGTGTTTGTAAATAAAAGATAAATTGTTTTATAAATTAATATTAATTTTATATAAACAATTGATTTGTGTGGTTTGATTTGGTTCAAATGTCAATATCGTTGTTAATAAAAAAAAGTTAAATATATATCACGAAAGTCATATGTTTTTACGAGATTAAATTATTTTGAAATATTTTTTTTTGATTGAGTATGTGCTTTTTCACATCGGTCTGTGTATATAAATTTTTTTTATTTATGATGTTCATAACATAAAATAATTTTATTGTTTTTGGGTGTGATGAAAAACATTTCAAACCCATAGTGTAACAAAGTTGTAAAGTAAATTTTCCATTTATAATATGAACAACAAAATTACTTTCTTCAACATTTTATAAACAAATAATTTATTTTTCAGCTTTACAAATAAAAAAATTAATAAATAAAATAAATACAACTTAAAGGTTATTACTATATACTGTAGACTTGAAAATTGTTTAGAAGTTACAATGATGATTATTGTAGCTCTTCTATATTCAGAGCGCATAAAAAGGATATGAGTTGTTGAGTGCAACTGTGTCTGCATCATGAATTTATATTAAACAATTTACGATTTATATCTGCACACACTAATTGCTTCAATGTTGTTTATGAGACACAATGAAATATGTCTCGTCTAAAATACATATGAATGCATCAGTATAAGACCAAAGAAAAATTTTAGCCTTATTGAATATTTCTTGTGAGATTAAAAGTATTTAGATCAATGTTCTTTGTCCAGAACTATTCTTTGATTTTTTTTCATTATTTAAATTGTCGAATAATAATAGTAATAACGAATAAATAATTTTTAAAAATTATTTGATGAAGATAGAAATTTTAAGAAATTTATCTAATACTAGAAATAGAATTTATTAAAAATATTTATTCATTAAATATGCAATTTACGATCTGGGAATATTTGTGAAAGTTTGTAAAACGATTATAAGTTGGTCAAATGTTTATTAAAAAATAAAAATATATAGAAAACTACATAATTAGCTGAAGAGCTATAAAAAAAAAATTTTATTAAACTTTTTTTTTATTATTTCCTAAATGCTATTCAATTTTTAGTTATCTATTAAAATTTAAGCAATTATTTTTATGTTAACATTATAAATAAACATTTATTGTATTAATAACAATACAATTTACATAAAATTTATTAAGAAAATAAAAAAAAAGTTCATAAAAGCTTAAGTTATCATTTATATAATTTGACATTGCCAATAATATTTGATTAATTTTGAATTATAATTTATTAAGCATAAATAATTATTTTTAAAATGCTTGTAAAGTTTATATTATTTTGAGATATGATAATTAATGCAACTCAATGAATGGCTCATTAAAATGAATGATAAATACTCAATTAATTAATGAATTTTTTTTTTTTTTCATTATAATAAATTGACACTAAAAAAAACTTATTTGCTGATAATATTTGATGATAAAAAAATTATTTTAATTTAAAACATAAATGACTTCTATAAGTTGCCTATATATTGAATGGTTTTGTTTCTTTTATTTGTCCAACTAAATATAGAAAAATTTAAATGAGAAAATAATGAAGTTAATATTCTCAAAAATATATTAATAAAACTTTGTTGAGCATATTATGAATTTTATATTGTTTTTATTGCATATAAATTTTTATTTTAACACTTGTATTTTATTTTTCATTGGCACTATTTTCGTGTATATAATAGATGCTCAATGTTGCTTAGATTACCTCATGTATAGTCTATCAGTAAATATGTATACATTTAAAGATGTATAGTGTACATGAGGTGCGTTATCATACCAACGAGTATATCCGTATACCCTCAAGGCACTTGCGCAAATATAAATTATGCAACATATCTCGTGCGCCACTCTTAGACTTTACGACCGGTACATTAAATTGCCTTCATCCTTTCCCCGTCCCACAGTTAATTCTATGAATTTTTTCTATTTTTTTAAGGCTTTTTCTTCAAGATACAACGACCCGTACTGAGCCATATGTATTTTTAATAGCTTTGGGATTTTTTGTTGTCTTATTGATTCCGGATTTTCACAAACTCACCAGAAGTGTTTTATATAAATATATATTTTCTGTACTATGAATTTTCATACTTTTCAGAAAAAAAAAATGAGAAAATAAGAAAACTAAAATATCATTATAAATATCCTACGTATTTTTCATATTTTAATTTTTTTTTTCTACTAAAAAAATCAAAGAAAAATATTACTTTGTCGGCAAATGAATAAGTTGAAATTGAATTTTTAAATTCATCGTTTAATGAATCATTGTCTCAAAAGTATGTTCGTCTGAATATTATCGAACCCATTTACTTATCCATAAAAATTATAACTGCAAAAGAATTATTTTTATGGTTAATATAAATTTTTATTTATAGTATTAATAGCAAATAACAATCAAATTGTAATATAAATTTTAATTATCAATGAATTTATTTTAATAATCATTTATTTAACGGTAAATATATGACTTTGTGTGGGTGAAAAATTAAATATCAAATAAATGGATTAAATAATGACATTTAATTACTAAATATAAATTATAAAAGTTATTCAAGAAGCTTTTTGAATGTTAAAATAAAAAAAAATAAAACTAAATGCTTTGAACTAAATATACTTGATGTATAATTTTAAATAATTCATTTTATATTTATTAACATAATAAATATTTATTTTCATAAAGGCAATATAAGCAGTTAAAAAAGTGCATCCAATATCTTGACATGACAGAGTGCGACGGACAGTTTCCTCTGTTAATTTTGTCAATTTACTAACAAGAAATATGCAATTGTTATTACCGATCCTGACAATTTACATGTAAAATGGTCGTAAGATTTATATTAATATTACTAGCTTGTTATTCTGTTATCTAAAAGTGATGTCACTAAAAGCATCAAAGCAGTAAAATAACAATAATAATAAATATAACAAAAGACTTTAACTAAACAAATACACTTTGCATTTGAAAAAAATAAAAATGAAAAAAATTACAAGTGTTGATCTACAATACGAAATATATTCTGTAGACATAAATTATATTATGTTAATGATTTTGTTGTAAAATTAATTATTTGAATCATCAATTGATTGACAATAAGAAGAGCTTTATTCACCAATTTGAGATCAATAAAACAATTAAAACAAAAATTGAATAAAGAGCTTATAGAAAACATGTGATATGAACTGAACAAAGTTATTGATATAAATTTAACAACAATGGAAATAATTTAAACAATGTTCATTTGGCAAGATGTAGCATATGTACAGGATTCATCAGAGAATTTTTCAAAATGGTGAAACACCAGTTAGATGGCGTCACTTCCAAACAGTTGATTCAAAATGGCCTCTACATACCAATTCTATATCTCACATTGTGCGACTGAGAAAGCCCCCTCTCTTTGATAATCAACTATCGATTTGTTCCACTGAATATTGCACTTTTTTAAATAACACAAACAAGCAACATTGTACTGAATCGTTTAATTCAAAATCTACTAATTACACAAATTACACAAAAAAAACCATGACAAATACCAGTTAAAATGAGAGCTACGTCAGTCATCACTTGAAAACTCAAAAATGGAAAATATGGATTTTTGATTCAAATGAAATGTCTTTTTTTTTGTTAAATAATAATAATTGATAAAACATGTAATACGTGGGCGAAGAGTTGTTTCACTGACAAACTTCAACGAAAGAATGACAGGTTGGCCTGTAGTCATGGGTACTGTCGAACAGAGAATGTAGTGAATCGTAGTCAAGTAAGAAAGATAGAAATAGTATATTGCTGAGTGCCTAGGGTTTCATACATTAAATTCAAGGTTATTGTCAACCATGGGGGCCTTATGTATATACATTTTAACCCCTTTTAGTGGCACGAAGGTTTTAAAACATACTGTGTTGCTTTGAGTCTCGATTCACCCCCATAAACACACCATAAAAAAAACTCTTCCGGCAACAGAATACACGGCAGGTAGGCTACTTTTTTTTACCTCTCTTATTTTTTTAAGTATATACATATATTTTTTTGATTTTTTTTTTTTGACTACCTGGAAATTGAATAATACAGCAAGACTGATAGGTTAAATGTTCGTGGTGGGCTACGAAGGAAATGTTGAAGGCCAGTCACTGAGAGATGCGGAAAAAGTAACATAAGGAAGAAAAGGAGAAAGAAAGAAAGAAGGGTTTTTATTTTTCGTCTTGTGTAAAAAACACATTAACCTTGGATAGAATTTTTTATGGTCTTTTAAAAGAAACAAATAAACCCTTTCTTTATTTTTCATTTTAAAAAGCTAGTTTGTATTCACTATAATCCTTTGACTGAACCGAACTTTTCTCGGCTATCGCTGGATTTAAAGTATCATTGGTAAAAGTTTTATCGTTTATATGTGCTATTACTTTGGAAAATTTAAAGCAGCAAAAATCAATGATTTTACAGGTACAAAGTAATTTTGAACTTAAACAATTTAATTTAACCCCAAGATTGTTATAATTTATTTTATTTTAAATATTATCAAGGCTTTAATTCTTTTAAAAATAATATGGACTCACTTTATTTGTAATTAGAAAAAAGGAAAAAAAAATATGCACCCTGCTATTTGCCTGAAATTGGAAGCAAGAAGAAAACTGTCTGATTAAAATTTTAATGATTTTGTGAGAATAATAATTCTAATGCAGTGTCTAATTAAAAGCCAAGGATGAAAACGTGTAAATAAATATACAAATAAAATGCAATTTAATATTTTTCCTGTTTAAATTGCAAGAGCATAGATTATACTTACAGAAAAAAAAAAGAAAAAGTAAATGACAAACATATGAAAGAAAAAAAAATTAAATAAATTTTGTGTACATGTCAAATTTAATTTTGAAACGAGTGGTACTGGTTTCAACTTGTGAAATAATTCAAGAAATAAATTCATAATATTATAACCCATATAGTTTGCTGTCTTGGGGAAAATGAGGCAGCCAAGAATTCCTCCTACCTCATTATTACTCAACACATAGAGTCACGTAGTTATTGAGTTGGTAGGTCGACGTTAAAATACTTGAGTCTGTATAGTGAAAATAAGGGTTGGGCTTGAAGGCCGTCACGGCAAAGTAAAAAAAATACCCAAGAAATAATAAAATAAAAAAAGAAAAATGAAAGAAAGATACACCGAAGGGTTGATGGTCACGGTTTGACAAGGACATGAACAACAATCGGTGTTATTTTTTTTATTTTTCTTTTTACCTATTTAAACATTCTCCTTGCTTTTTAAGGACCTGTTCAATGTTGTCTCAAATAATTCGATTTAACTTTTTTAAAATTTTTTAAAAACAGATTTATGATCGTAAACAAGGTCATTTTTTTATATACATGTGGAAATTACTTAACGATACTGAAAATATTTTTTTATTCTGGTTTTACTGCTTACGTTAATACGACCATGACGAGCTGTTTGCTTCCGTCGCGAGAAATTTCACTTAAATATCATAAAAATATACTCAAAATTATTGTCAAAAATTATTTTCTGTTAGTTTAATGATTCCTGGCTGTTTAATGATACATCGGAACATTTTATATGACATATTAATGCTAAGAGACTCTTATGATACCATTGAATAAATGACTTAACTCTTAATTAATTCTCAAGTTTTAAAAATTTTTTTTTACAGCTATATGAATTTTGGAAAATCATTTATTGATAATATATCAAAGTGACAGGGTTATCATTCTACAGCTGATGCTGATAAATCTTTTATTTAATTAATTTCACGTTTTTTTCTTTGCCAAATATTATGATAAGCAAAAATAAATTCATGTCAATAAACTGATACAATTCATAATCATTCAATATGCAAGTATAGCGATATAAAATATTCCGACAAAATGAGTGTCATAAAGTTGTAACCATGATGTATGAATTTAAATATGTTAAAGCCTGACATTATTATCAACAAGTTATTTTATTGATCTATAAAATTAAATTTAAGAACTTTATGATTCGTAAAAATTAACATTTCGGTATGTATATAGCAATTCAAATGACTCTATAATAATTTAATAATAAACAGCTTTATTTTCCGATAATATATATTTCGTAAAATAACTTTTACGACATTGACTAGCATAGATAAACATTTAAAAAAAATCTACTCACAAATATACTAAAATGCATATGAGTATAGCTAAAATATAAATCAAGTTGTACCCAGCTTTTACCTAGTCGACATGGCGCCGAAAAGCAGCGTCGCGACGACGCGGAGTTCACGATTACGTACAGTATCGACCAACAGACGTATCATGAAAGGTCGAGTTGAACAAAGAAACCATATAGTACGTCAAAAAGCGGAGAACTAACATCTACCCAAGAGAGGGTAGAAAAAAAAATAAAAAAAATAAAATAACCCAGCCACCACGCCCAGCTCCTCAACATATCCCAGATATTTTTGTCCCTTATATTCGACTGGTTAAGTTGAGCTTATGCTTATGGTCAAACATCTCGATAATTGAGTTTCATCACTACAAATTAGAACCTTTAATCTTTTTATATTTAAAAAGTTTAACTTGTATATACATTTTTTTAAACCCTCATAAGAATACATTGACTCATTTTATCTAAATAATATATTCATATATAAAAAGTTGATAAAATAAAAAAGTATCTTGTTAAGAAGACAAAAAATATTTATCATAAAAAAAAAAAAAGAAACCTTTAAATAAACAAATTAAAATTATTATTTAAAAAATTATATATATTATATATTTTATGACAATAACATCATATAATTTATAGCGATATTCTTTTAAAATTTTTTAAATATTTTGTCAATATATTAATGATTTTATTTCCTCCAATTTAATTTTCTCTCTCTTTCAATTATTATTTATTAATAATATTTTCATTGAATTAAATTAAATGATTATTGTATAAAGTAATAAACGATAACCCAACGAAATATAAACACGACCTTGACATGATCTCAGCGTCTAGTTAAATTCAATGATAAAAATACTAAAATTTTTTCGTAAATATATACAGTCTGCTTTTTTAATTTCATTTTTGACAAGTTGATGTAGCTGTAAACATAAAATTTATAGCTATTAAAAGCTAGAGTAATTTACATTCAGATATAGTTTAACGTTGTTTTAATGTTTTGGGTTCTTCCGGTAGCTTAGGGTATCATCACACGTCATATGGTATTTCACCAAGTCCCAGTGACACACTCAAGAAACGTCACATAGGCTGTAACATCTAAAAAACACATTTCAGTCAACTGGATTGTGTATATATAGGATTTTTATATTTTTTTTCGCCTCCATTTCGTGCTTTTTTTACGTTCTTCTTTTCATTGAATGACCAACTTTAAGCAATGTGCTTGTATGCGTTTGTCGGGTGTTGGTTTACGACACAAGGCCGTATGTTATATACACATCTCTTCATATTATATATATGTATGTCTTATAGCAATCACAAGTGATGATCCTCCATGTAGAATCGTAAATCTCCGGGGTTCCCAACTTTATCGACGTCTTATCTAGCCACTGTGTGTCTCGTAAGCTTGCTGATTTTATTTGTCTGACTTTTTATTACATTTATATTCAGGTTTTCATTCATATTTCAAGTTGTTCTCTCCATTCTTTATTATGATTCTTTTTTTTTTCTGTTGATAACCTGGTTAGTGCCAGTTGTTCTATTTATACTGCTCTATTCACACTTTGTTACGTCTTGAGAATGAATTTACTCTTGTATTTTTATTTGAAAGTTTTTTTTACTCTACTTTAGATTTTCAACGATGAACAACGAGGTCATTTGTCTCGATGTTCATATTTATAGTAAAGTCGAACTAAAATAAACGACGTTGACAGTTATTGAAGGGGAAAAAACAGTATAGATAAGTTAATTGCGATGGAAATAGTTAGGGCGTACGGGGTATGTTGGTGATTCAAATATAATAAATTGTGCTTCATTTGTAATTTGAAAATTATTTATACCTGTTCGTCAACTATGATAATTTTTTTTTTCTAAAACTAATATGGAGAGACATAGGAAAAAGCTCGACAACACAGGCTGCAATGTTGATTGAGCAAAAATACAAAATCTACCCTTGCTTCTGCCATACAACGAAAGATGTCATGATCTCATTTTCCGGTTTTCAAAATAAAAAAATAAAACAAGTTTACGGACTAAAAACTTTACAATTAAATTATTATTATTATAGTTTCTTGTTAAATTATTAATATAAGTATCTATAAAAATTATGTTCAATCATAAAAATAACAAAAACAAAAAAAAGACTAGAAGTAAATTGTTTCGAGCAACAGGCTGCCCAGTACTAAAGTTAATATAAAATTTCGTTATGTTGTTTTGATTTCATTTTTTTTTTAAATACAATTACTAAAAATAAAGTTTTCCATAAATTTAATTCAGATTTGTTCCTGTGGATAGATACCCAATTGTGTTTTATGACTTACTGTAATAAAAATCGTGTTGTTAATTTTAAAAAATTAATTTTTATTACGACAATTAAATTTGTACCACAGTAAATTTTTTTTTTTTATGTATAAATTATTAAAATAATAATAAAAACTCTGGTGTTAAGGATGGGAACTATATAAGCACCTACCACCGACGGTATGGGAAAAAAAAAACTTGTCTCATCACAGATGATGCAAAAGAGTGTATGCGTGTGTAAGGGAGGCTCGGCAAAAGCTCTGCCAGTAGTGAATTGATCGGTCGGTGTTGCAGGAGGGTTGTCTATTTTGTCAATATTGATACTGTACTAGTTTAGCAACCCCTTGGAAGATGTCACTGCTGCCGAGCTTCAGTTATAACTAAAATTTTTTTTAGCACGGTCCTTGACGAAAACTATGATCGAAAAGTATTCTTACAATTCGCCACTTTATCCAGACAAAATTTTATCAATTCTCTCGAAATCATTTCAGACTTGGCACGTTTTTTTGAAATGAGCTTTTTATTTTCTTGCAAATAAAAATAAAATTTACGGGCTGGGTCACCTTCATCAATCGATTCTGATTTTTCATGACGCATGTATGATAATTTGGAAAAGAAATATATTTTGAATATATATAAATGAAAAATTTATTTGACTCTATTTTGATAAATTATTTATTTGTTGATCTGAAGGAAGCGATATCAATTTTAGGACCAATAAAATTGAACATTCATTTTTATTAAACATTTTCAAAATCATTGATGAAAATAAAGAATGTAATTTAGAAAAATTAAGGTAATTGGAAGTTAATATCTTTGCCACTGAATATTTCTTGTTGTCATGACTCTATAGAAACGCCCGGGCATTTATTGATTTCTGGAGAGAGCAGCACAACCCTCATCCTGCCTGTCTAGCTACAAGCCCCACCTCCCAATGAACCAAAGGTTAGATATCAAGACATTCAACGAAAACTACCAAAGGCCTCTAAATCCTCATACGCTATAAAAAAGAAAAAGGAATAAATTCGTTTCATGTATTTTATTTTATCTTTGCAAAGCATGATAATTTTCTTTTAAATAAAATTTACGATCTATCAATTGAAGCCTCATGATGTTACGATCAAATTCAAGTAACAGTAAACAATATTGTCAGTCGCGAATATATCGAACTATTATATCCTTTTATTTTTTTTTATTTTCATCGATAGTCAGTCACACTTGGAATTCTATAAAAATAGAATATTTTTTTTTATTTTTTCGAGTTCATTTGTCAAATATCAAATAAATAAGACAATCGGTTTATTTTTTATTGCATACTAAAACGATTCGAGAAACTAAAACTTGAGAATGTTCAATCACTGCATTTATAGTTTACGAGAAAAAAAAACTTTTATTGATTTCTTTTCTTTTTTTTAAATTTTATATCCCTGATGGTTTCAGCATTTGAGGATAAATAGAAACTGAGACCTCAATGCTGATCTTTAATTGTAAATAAAAATAATAAAATTAATATTTGCATAGCATGCTAATTAACTATAGTTCATAGATGTGAGCCATGACGCAACGAGAATATTAATGCATCAGTGTCTCGTTGGCGTGGTAAACTTTATTTGAGTCTTTACGTGCGAAAAAAAATTATAAAAAACTAATCTAGTTAATTAAGTCAACTGGAATAATATAGTTGTACTACTATTTTAATGTAAAATTGATTAATTCGTATTAACGTAAATATAAAAAATTGACTAACAAAGGAATTTATTTTCATTTATTTGGCTTTATTAGTTTTTGCATATGTAATTTTTATAGCTTTTGAAATAGAATGGTAAGCTACCAACGAAGCGCGCAGTTTAAATTTCTAAAGATTTTGCAGGTTTCTGCGGCTGTTTATTTTTTCGGTCGGTAAAATAAACAGAATTTTCGGCCTTTTTTTGTCATATTTATTTTTTACTTCAATATATTTCAGTCGAAACTATTCAGAGCTTATCTTTACACTTTAAAATATTAGTTTAAGTATAAAAATGATATTTTTTTGCCTCTTTTAGGTAATATTCTATGAATCTTTTGTTAAATCATCTCATAATTTTTTTTCATATGTACAACCAACAAAATAAGCATAAAATTTCGAGTGTCTACTTAAATACATCATATCTATGAATTTATTCGTCAGATTTTTGACGAGACAAATTTTTATGACACTGACAATTTATTATAAACTATGTACATTGACAAATTTATGTATCAAAGTAAGAAAACAAAATTAAATAAAGAAAATAGCCCGGCTGAAATTGGCATATTTTTTGACGAGCAAGTAATTTTTTGGGGAACTTGGAATATCTTTGTTCGCGTGTTCTCGGTATATATATGCTGTTAAATATCAATCTCTGATTCTAGCTAAAATAACCTAACTAAATTTTTTTATTTTTAAGGATCGTTGCCTTGTTTCCCTCAAAGATGGCACACTGAGTCACTCGGTTTTAAATTTTAAGTCGTCTCTTTCGCCCACAGAATCCTGAATCGTATATAAATTAGTTTCAAAAATTTCATTCGATTTTGCATTGTGTTCATTACCCAGCTTAGTCATTTTACTTAGAATAAAACATCAATCAGACATGGTGTGGATGCTTATCTTAAGTCCACAAATTACATGTCCACTGACTATAAAATTTACGCACGTGTACATTTATTGTACGGCTGTTTAGCAATTTGTATAATTAAATTAACGAGTTATGAAATAAATCATGAAAAATTGCGTTTGCTCATTTTAAATACTTATTTTAAAATGAGTACATGAACAATTAATCATTAAAAAAAATTATGAAATCAAGCGGATGTTTAGAAGTAATTATAGTCACTGAGGTAGTCTCCACAAGAGTTTTACGTGCAAAGAATAAATTTTTCAATTCGAGACATCGAACTCAGCTATATGTCATGAATAAAAAAGAATAACTTATTTTCAACTAGTAGTTTTCATAAAATACTTTCATTAAATTCAAAAAAAACTATATTTTTATTGATAAATTACGAAGGAGTAAAATTAATTTTTTAAATATTTAAATATTTGATATTTTTAATAAAATATCATCGCACAGTTATCCCGTTTTATTGGTTCAAAAAATAAATGACAAGGTGAATATTTATTTATACTGTGAATTTTTCTCAAGGCCTGCATGGGTTCTATCATGATACCTTTTTTTTTTTTTTTTTCGTTTCCCCTGTGTGCATACCTCCTGGTGAGCAAATGGTGTTCTTCATTTATAAGCAATTTCTGATGAGAATTCTTTCTCGGTCTAATAAAGTTTTTCTGATATAATTAATAAATTTTTAAATGTCATTGAAAATAAAATAAGATATATATTAGATGATTATTATAAGCCATCTCTCTAATTAAGCAAAAAACTTAATAATTTAAATTATTATGAATTGAGAATTAAAATAAATATTGATGTGAATTTTTTGAAAATATAATTTAATTCAAGCAAATTTAATTGAGGAAAATAGTAATTTGTTTTTTGTCAAAAATAATTTATAGTTATTAATTGAAAAGAAAAAAGTAATTGATTATTAAAGTTGTAAATTAGGGAAGTGAACATCAATCTGTTTCGATAATAATAAACCTTGCAGACTTTATTCTTTTGTTTTTTTTTCAATAAATTATTTCAATCGTCAGTTCTGTAGAATATATGTATATGGGCGTGATTTTTTTCTGGGCTTCATATGGGCACCGATGCTGTAGAAGTAAAAAAGAAAAAAAATCCAAAGATGATTCAATGGTTTATTAATTGAAAAATTATTGTGAAATTATTGTGGAATGACTAAAAATCTTGTGAGAAATAAAATAATTTTTAAATTGATAAAGTGAATGGTATGAAAAAAAAGCAAGTTGATATTCTACATGTGATTATAAACATTTTTATTTTTTTGTTTGTTTTAGATTGGAATGTGAAGTTGAAGACATGGTAAGTCAGAGAAAATATGTTTTTCGAGCTTTTAACATGCATGTAAATGAACAAATTATTATTTTATTGTTGGAAAAAGTTATCTTTAAGAAGAACGAGGAATCTTTTTTCATTTTATTTTTTTTTCTAAGGGAGTTTTTCATGCTAGCCATACATTGGTTTTTACCCTCAAGTTAAATAATTTTTTAGCAAGTCTTTTATTCTTGTTCTACTCGATCTTTACTGCTCTCAGCACAAATATTTCGATATATAAATAAAAAAAAAGGGAAAAAAATGAGCTGATAAAATCAGCAAAAGGTTACTTCAAAAAAAAAAAAGCTCATAAAAAAAAAAAAGCTCATTTGAATTTTAGCACTTATGCTCAATCGATTGTCATTTATATAAATAGAATAAAATAATTATTCAGGCAGATAAATATATTTTTAAATATATATGTGTTATGTATATACACGAAATGTATGTTGGATGTATAGTAAAGACCATCTATAGCCGATGTATATATGTATATATAGCTTCTTCAACTTGGTAAAGTTAAATTAGAAATTCTATTTATAAAAATTAAAAAAAGAATAATATTTGTATTATATTCAACTGGCGTCAGGGTGAAAAAACTAAAAAAGATAAGAAATCAACGAAACTCCTTGCGCGGCATTTACTGAAGTCAAAAAAGACTCAGGATGTGTCAGCCTCCCACAATTTCAAAGACAGCGATCTTCAAACAGTAATGCTGTATATCAAACCAATTCGATACAAGAGACTGCAGATAAATCCAATAAAATTATTAAAAAATAAAGCTTTTATTTAAACATTTTTTTCTGCTTAACATAAACAATATATAAATATCCCATTGAAGTGAAGTTATCTGTTAGTATCGAAATAATAGAAGGGTGTCGAGAAAAGAGGGTTGGAAGAGATACAAACGAGTCAATATCTACAGTCGACCGATGAAAAAAAAAAAATGAGAGGCTGCATTTAGTACATCAATAAAGTCAACGACATACTCTAAAACCAACGACATGACTAAAGCTTGCTGCTTTTTTATTTTCATAAATATCTATCTATCTTTGTTCCTGACTCTCGCCAAAACAAGTTAGTTATTAAGATATGTTTTCAAGTATCAACATACTCTTATAATCATTAAATGCTTTGAAATTACCAATAGACTATAGTAGTAAAAAATTCAAAATACCGTTAAGTTGAAAATAGATAGCCAAAAGAATCACTCTTTCTACAGTCATACTTCATATAATGTGGTTGTAATCATAACCCAAAGTTTAGAACCTGTAGAAGTATATAGAAATGCACGGTATAACAACGTGCTGAGAAGATGCAGTTGAATGTGTGTATGTGTTTGAGAGTGCATACTGCAGTCTATATTGAGATGAGATGCATAGTATAGGAATAATTGTGACTAAGAAAGACAGAACTTGTATAGCAGTTGGTAAAAGTTGGTGAACAGCGCCACGGACATAACCAAGAAGCTAAGTGAACACGCGATAATACACCAGTTAAAAAAAGATAGCAAGTCATGAAAAGTAGGGATAGTGTAGGAGTAAGTGAGACCGTTAAAATGGTATATTTAATGTGATCAAGTGAGATGAAAAAACAGCGGGAGATCCATTCATCTCTAAGCGCCAAGTTGGCTGGTGATTCGTTGGTTCTTCATGAGTCTGTATTTTCATTGGTTAGGTCTGTTTACCAGCTGTGCCATACTGAGAAGAGGGGGGTGTGAGAGACAAGCGGCGCCATTATTGTAAGGGGTTACATTTAGCTTGCCGTAGCGTAGTACGCGACGTTTGGGATAGGGGGCTATAGTACCTTCATGCATGGCCCATAAAGGATTCGTCGACTATCCGAGAAGTACGCCAGAAACGGCTTCTATCACCTGACAGGCCGCGGATCACCCGTTGTCTCGTGCCCAATTAGATCAATTTCCCCGGTTATACGTTCGACAGCTGTGATACGCGGCCATCTACCCATCTCTTAATCGTTATATGTTGTGTCTGCCAAAAAGAGTTGGGGATTTGTTATTATTTATTTGTTCATTTATTATTATTATTGTTTTTTTTTTGGTAATTTTTCAATTTTATTAATGAAGTATTATCGTTATAACGGGGTGGGGGGGTGTTGACATTATATTGATGACAACTTATACCCAAGTGATATTGTTAACTTGCAATAAAATAATAATACGAAAGTGATCGCTTCAATATTCGTTGTACGGAATCTTGATCTATATATATATATGTGTGACTGACTGAAATCATACACGTTGACATGAATGTTGTCATCAGTTTAAAAGTAGTGTAATGTGACTGGTTATGCAAGTGGTAATAAAAAAATGCACCGTTAAAAACACTTCAAACCGAAAAAAGAAAACAAATAAAAATAGTGATCAAACAGAAAAAACAAAAAAAAAATAGTTCACCTGCTACTGTGGGGACTGATGCTATTTTAAAAAAAAGCATCTATTATCAAAAAATAGCGGAAAAAACGCATGGGTTTTTCGTGACTTAAAAAAAGAAAAAGTTGTGGTGTATTCTAACGGAAAGGATAATAAACCTCTCAGCGTGTTGTCCTTCCTATTCAATAGCAAGAAAAATAAACAGAAAGAATATAAGAAAAGTAAGCACAGCATGACTGTAAAGACTGGGTATGTTGAAAATAGAAATTGACTGCCCAACGGTTGACAGTCAATCGATGGTGCAGCGATGAGTTCCAAGTTTATCATCGATAGTATGCTACCAAAATATCATCAACAATTTCATCATCAACAATTATTTGCCAATACAAATTCAAATTCAATTCAAGCTTGCTCAAGTGGCTCATCAACAGCAAGTCTTGAGTCAAGTCTTTCAGCAGCCGCTGTTGCTGCAGCAGCTGTTAATTACGCTCATCATAGTTCACCATCACCAACAGGATCAAGTCCACAGCATTCTGGTAGTTCAGCATCAACATCTCCAGCAGCAAGAAATACCTCTAGTATGTACCCTTACGTATCCGCAGCAGCGGCTCATCATCATCATCAACAACAGCAAGCAGTTGCTGCTGCTGCATTCGGTGCCACATCATCAATGGTACCAGGTTTTGGCAGTGCATCAAGTGCAGCATTAGCCGCAGCAGCAGCTGTTGATGCTGCAACCGGTGACAAATCATGTCGTTATACTGCTAGTCTTACAGGTAATGTTGCACCAAGTTCCACAGATCCAATGAGTTATAATTTGGGTCATCATCATCAAAATGGAGGTTCTTCTGGTGGTCTTGTATCATCAGCACCTGTATCATCATCAGCAGTATCAGCAGCATCAGCTTCAATGGCAGCAGCAGCACAATTTTATCATCAAGCAGCCGCAGCATCGGGTGTAGTTGATCCACTTACTGGATCATGCCAGCAACCAGCACCTGGACAACCTGGAATACCTGATATCCCAAGATACCCTTGGATGTCAATCACCGGTGAGTTTGGCTGGTGTATGATTTTTCATCAACCCAGCATGCTCAGGGTTTATTTTGTATCAAATTCATCTTCTATTTTCAGTTAATGCATGGAATTTTGACTACCGTCGGAACGTTTAAACTTTATTCAATTTTGCTAGATTTATTCTCATTGCAAATTAAAAGAAGTATTATATAGAAGTAATATAAATAATAAATATATAATTGCCAATTTCGAAATATATCTTGATGATTAATATTTGCAAATAGAAAATTTATCAAGATAATTTATAATTAATGCAAGCTTAAAACTCTCCCACAGTTTCCGTCGGTTTTCCCCACATACCCTCAACTATACCGTCGGTCTCGTAAATGCTTCTCTGACTTTCAAGTTGTAATTGCATCAACACAGCTTTACATGGCCATAAAAAAATTATAAATTCATAATTCCAAGATCATATATCAAAGTGGTTTTTTGAATTCATCAATATTAAATACCTGTGAGGTAACTCTAACGACTGTGCTATTTGAAAATTAGTCAAAATAAAGCCTAGACTATATTACCATCAATAAAAATATTACGTAATTGACAATATCATTTCTATAGCTAAATTAAAATCAACACAATTATTATAAGAATAGAAATAATATCATTTTAAAGAAGAAGTAAAAAGAACGATTTATTTGTACACCTTCAGGGCTTATTTATCAGGGGTGTGGCAAGAGAAATAGAAATGGGAGTATAGAAGAAATAGTACATCACAATTGTATGTATTATTTGAATTCCGTTGCTTCTCAAGAATTTAAAACGACAATTTTTATCAATTATTAGATATGAATATTATTTTTAATTTTTTTTATTGATTATATTTCTTTTAACCGACTTGACGCATGACATATTTGTTTTAAATTGTTGGTAACATTTCAATGCCTCGAATATAGAAAATGCATGCATATAAATATTTTTTTTGTTTTATTTGAACCTAAATAATATTAAAAAAAAATTATTTCCTGTAATTTTGATATATAATTTAATGTGATTTGCTATTATTCTTCTAGCCACCATTTTTATTTTTTTCTAAATATTTCTAACAAAGCAAGCACTATGCTATCTTTTCAATGGCATTTAATTGATAATAATAATAATATTTATTTTCATTATTATATTTATAATATTTTTATCATAAAATAAAGTATTATTTTTCATTATATTTTTTCAGATTGGATAAGTCCTTTTGACCGAGTTGTCTGTGGTAAGTAAAAAAATTTATTAAGACTTCCTTATTTTTCAAGATTGAGATTGTTCAGTTATAATTCATATGAAAATATTGTAGTAAGATTTAAAAAGCAAAAAATGAGACATGAGATTGCTGCATACTCTCGTTATCACAAATTGAAATAAAAGTCTATGACAGTGAGCAAGATGGTAATTTATAATAAGAACAATCATTAATGGTGGTCGTGCTAAAATTATAAATAAAAAAATTTTCTATTTGAAAATTAAACAAGTGTTTCACGTTAGTTGCATGAATAAATATACAAAGAATTTATATCTTTAAACTCACAAATTTTCTGTGCAATTTTCTTAAAGAGTTGAATAAAAAAGAGAAAAAAACACATCCATAGATGAAAACCTCAAGTGGTACTGAAGTCCACAGTTTCTATATATAAACTCTAAAATGGATAGAAAAAAATTGAGATGGCGCAAGATGGTGTATGTAGACTATATTTATTTTATATTTTGTAAATGACTGAAATTATTGGGAGTTGAATCTAGAAGGATACCATAAAAATGAGGCAACGTTCGAGTGTTATGAGGGCTGTATTATATTGCGTGTTGAACTGTAAAAAGAAAGAGATTTGTACTTGTATATACTAACCCTACTGAGAAACAAAAGCAATCGTAACGAACCCTCTAAATTATTGCTCAGTAATTACGCCTGTTCTGACACTTATAACCGATGCCAATATCTGATATTTTTCCTAAATGTGCTAAGTAAATAAATTTATATCGTTGCTAGCAGTGAAAAGGTCGGCTTATCATTCATCTTATTCTCTCTCAAAGTATGCTTCAATATTTAATCTTACAGAAGTGTAATTTATTTTTTTATGGAAAAAAAAATCCAATCTTCAGTGGGACTTAATTGCAATCGAA
>JAPYYR010002740.1:0-30658 GCA_030523065.1 Aphidius colemani | reverse complement strand
ATTTCTATTAGGAGCATAGAATGACCGAGGAGGTATTCGTTCATTAAATTGGGAAATTATAAAATCAAAGAAGTAAATTTTGAAATGAGCAAATACCTCCTCGGTCATTTTATGATCCTGATACAAATCGAAAAATTTTCGAAGAAAAAAAATTAGAAAATTGGGAAATTATAAAATCGAAGAAGTAAATTTTGAAATGAGCAAATACCTCCTCGGTCATTCTATGATCCTGATACAAATCGAAAAATTTTCGAAGAAAAAAATTAGAAAATTGGGAAATTATAAAATCGAAGAAGTAAATTTCGAAATGAGCAAATACCTCCTCGGTCATTCTATGCTCCTAATACAAATCGAAAAATTTTTGAAAAAAAAAATTAGGAAATTATAAAATCGAAGAGGTAAATCTCGAAAGGAGTGAAATTTTTTTTCAAGTATTAGGCAAATATAAATATCGAGGAGGTAAATTTCCAAATTAATTTTTGATTATCTTGATATCTTAATTATTGAAAGTTTTATGACGTTTTTCATGTGTTTTTTAATTTCAGTTCGAAAAATCAAATAATCATGGACATTGGCAGTTGTCCAGAAGGAACATTTAATTAAAGCTAGTAAAGGAACAGCTAAAATCATTTTAATTCTGTATAACATATTGAATCGTCAGCTATTGCATTTTAAAAAAGTAATACCCCCGAAAATTACTTATTAAATCTGATTTCCGTCTATTAAGTTTTATTTAATTTAATTTATATTATCTTTTTTTTCTAAAAATAATTTCAGTTCCTTTTTCTATAATCAATTTTTATATTAAAAAATAAAATCATCAATAATTTAATGAAATGCATACATGTACTCACACAAAAACCCCAATGAGTGTTTGGTTATCAGGTCGCGTAATGACTGATGTCGATGCTCGAGAGAATTATAGACGACGATGTAATCATTGCGTCTACACAAACAAATCGTTATTAAGTAACAAGTTAGTAAGCATGTAACGCATTTATGAGGAGGTCAAATTGTGACAAAATATAATTTCGGTGGGGATGTGCCATTGTGGTGCATGATATTGCTGCTGTTTTTTATTGTCATCATTATGATAGCATCCCGATGTATATAAACCCGTGGAATCTCAGTTCAAACCATCAGTCTTTGTCTTCATACAAAAACATTCAATAAAAAATGGCCTGCAAGGTGAGAAACAATCAACAGCTAATAATAAATTATATTTTTTGATTAATATCATTATTTTTATTATAGCTCATCATTATTTTGGCTATTGCCACTATTGTTAGAGGATCAATTGTGCCAGTGGCACCAGTTGTTCAAGCTTCACCAGTTGTTCTTGCTAAAACTGTTCAAGTTGAAGAAAATGATCCACATCCACAATACGCATACAGTAAGTAGTACATCAACAAATAATCATAGCAATGTGTATTTATATACCCAATTGATGTATATATTGTTTTTCAAAGGCTATGATGTAGCTGATTCATTGACTGGTGACTACAAAAACCAACAAGAGAGCCGAGATGGAGATATTGTGTCTGGAAGTTATAGTTTTATCGAAGCTGATGGTACTCGTCGAGTTGTCCAGTATACATCAGAGTAAATATTAAAAATCGTTATCATATTAATCAAACAATATTAAACAAATAACATATTAATTTTCAAATGACCAATTGCAGCAGTATCAATGGTTTTAATGCAGTTGTACGCAATGAAGCACTCACAGCAGTTTCTCCAATTGGAGTTGCTCCAGTTGCACCAGCAGTTGCGGCTCCAGTTGTTCCATCAGCTCCTGAATTTGGACCAGATTCTGATGTAGAAATTCTCGAAGCTCGATCTGAACCAATTCGTAAATCTTCAGATAAACAAAAACTAAGATTACAAGCTAAACCATTAGCCGTTCCAGTATCAGCACCAATTGCAAGTCCACTTCCAGCTGTTGCTGCTATTCCAAGTGCTCGTTATATTGCCAGACCTGCTGTCAGCTTCAACTATCCTGCTTATTCAGCTGCATATAATCTTCCTGTTGCTAGACTTGCCTACAGTCCAGCAGCTTATTACCGAACTTATTAAAATTTATTGGCACATCATGTAAATAAATGATTCAATTATTGTTTTTCATTGAATAAATTTCATCTTTAGCTACATAATAATTACACATTGTTTATCATTTTTTATTATAATTAATTTTTTGTCTCGAAATACACTTGATATACTTTCTCTTAAAAAATCCCTGTGTGAAAATAAAAAAAAATACGAATGAAAGTTAAACCAACAATTTCAGGTTTGTATAAAAAAAATATGCTAATAAAATTGAATTGGCACTTGCCAATCAATTAGCCACTCCCAAAAAAAAAACAATCTATATATCTACACCTACCGAATTCTTATGTAACAATTTTATTACACAAGATATAGACCCAAAAAATATTAGAGACACAAGACGTAGGTTTCATGTATTGAATATTTTGACTGTTTTAGACATTAATTTTATGGAAAGTATTTTTTTTGACGTAATAAGATGAATAACGTCCAACCCTGAATTACAATTAAACTATTTTTTATTTGTTGAAACTTAGTTTTCATAATTATTTATCATTGACAATTGTATTTGTTTTTTTTTCACTATTTGCACAATTGCTTACACATTTCTCAACCAAAATTAAATGATAGGCACTTGTTGACGAAAGAATAATGAACGTGCACATTGTCTGGTAACCAGTCCGACCTTCGACAGCATTGCCTGCATGTAAATTACTAAATTGAATCATCCATGATAAATAGATGCTTTTATTTTCAACATTTTTATTGCATTTTTTATTTTTTATTATTTTTATTTGTTTTATTTCGAGTGATAAATATATGGTTGACATTAGTTGAACAGTTGTGTTGAATTAAACATCTTATGCTAAATGCGCTTAGGACTGTGAAAGCTATTTTAGTTTAAAATGGAATTTTGTGTGTCAATTGTACAATGTATGTGTATAAAATTGACCTGTTAATTGATGCTTCTGACAATTTGATAATTTACACTATTTGTATTCATCTAATTATTGATATTTTTATTGGCAAATTTATTTGTTTTAATTATAGAAAAAATGCAAGTAGTATAAACGTTATTTGGTCAGACTTAACGACTACTATGATAAATACGTTGTTGTTGGTGACATGGACATGTTTAGAAAATTAATTACAATTGAATAATAATTTACAATAAATTACTCAATGTTTTTGATGACTTCCAGGAGGTTTTTTAAATTTGAAACAGCAAAACTATTTGCTATTTAATTTATTATGTTCTCATTGTTTATGACAGTGGGCTGAATTTTTTTAACATTACGTATGTGAAAGTAGAATTTTTATACACGGCCTTTAAATTTTTTAATCATTGTGTTATTATTTTTTAGTGTAAAGTCAATATAATAATTGACAAAAGAAAAAAGGCGTTATGCTTTAGAATTAAATGTTCACACAAAGAAAGCAGATGTCGGAAGAATTAAAATAAATTTAGGGAACTGGAATGCTGTGAGGTTTGAATGTTATCAATTTCAATTTTGTTCTATTCGAGTTTATCATTTCTCTTTGTATCGATATAATAAAAGGCAGGTAATTTTTGTCTGCAGTTTTTTATTTTCACATTTTTCGATGTATTGGAAATATTATTCAGTTGGTCTACAAGTCTCAGTTAGCCTTGAAGAGGCTCGCAAGTACTATGTTGTGCAAAATGAAGGTGTAGGCATTGAAACAAAAAGATAATCATTCCATTAGTTTAAAGAAAAAATAAATAAAAAAGCTGTAAATCATTTTTTTCACGGACAATTTACATTGATTAATTTTAATTTATTTTTATTTTAATCAAAAAATTGAATTTACAATTGAAATTATCGAGTAAAGGCAGAAGCTCGTGGAATTTCATGATTGATTCATCTCCGCATGATGTATATCAACTTAACTCGAAAATTGTTTGATTGATCTTTCATTTACACTGTCGAAAGGCATGGTAACAGCAATAAATATATAATGATTTTTTTTTCGTTATCTTCAACAGCTGTAATTTAAGCTCAATCATACTACTTGGCCTCTGGGCGTGATGAAATATTTCACTTTTTAAAAATTTTTGTTTCTTATGTAATAATACACCACACGTTTGAGTACCCAAATTATATTGTAGCCTGTTTTCAGGTACATTATTTTCAAGTGAATGCATAAAGATAGTTATTTTGAAGACAAAATAAATATAATTATGTCGATATTATGAGAACAATTAAAGAAAAAGAAAATAAACATTCGACATAACTTTCTTTTTGATTGTTTCAAATCATTTTATCAAAAAATAAAAAATTTCACCTCTAGGGATTCAAAAGAGCTTTCATTTAGCCTTTTTAGTTTCTAAATAAATTAATTTTTAAGCTCAGGACGAGTGGGCAAAGTTTTATTCAATTAAAAAATTTGAGCAATTAAATTTTATGTCAATAAAAATTAAGGAAAATAGAAAAAAAAAACAAAAAATATCACCTTTGTAAATTCAAAAGGGTTTTAATTTAGTCTCTTTAATTTTTTATCATAACTATTTATGATAATAACGAGTTCGCTTGAATTTTATGTATTCATTTGAAAAAATGCATACGTTTAATTGGTATTTATAAAACCTTGGTAGATGTTGAGATAAGAATAACGATCTGCAAAATAAAAATAATTAAAATTACAAAAAAAGGAAGCATCAAAGACCAATTCAAGTAATGCGACCCACTTTCGTGTTTGTTCCTTGTCTTGTTTTGGTCCAAAATTAAACACACATGTGTCTGCAGACCGTGACCCCGAAGACCTCCAAAGAAAAAAAACAAAAAGAAAGGTAAAAAGAAGGTGAAAAATATTTGTCATTAATAAAATTTTTTTTAGATTATATTTTGTTTTTTTTTTTGTATATAAAATATGTGTGTTTGATGATCCAACATATGTTACAAGAATAACGACATCTTCATCATAGCATGTGGTAAAAAGCTCGTCAATTATTTATTTAATTTTTTGTTTTTATTCGATGAAAGAATTTACATTGTGAAATTCTTTTTGATGATAAAAAACGACTCGTTATTTTTAGGGTGATTAAGTATCGAGGTTTTACTTGTTGCAATAAAATATTTTCCGGCTAATAATTTTCTCATTTCAATTGTTTTATGATGAAGAATCAAAGTGCCAATCAACTAAAGAACTTTAACATAATATTATTATGCATTAAAACAAGGTCCATGTGGTTTTAAGTTTCTCAATTAGCATGAATTGAAAATTGCTCAAGTCCTTCAGGTCATTCGACATGAGTAAGAAGAATCGTTATATTATTGCATACTCAGAGGAGACTGACATTGGGCGCGGTAACCAGCCCCAGTGAAAGTTCAACGCATAAGAGAACAGGAGTCTTTGATCGGGATCACCCTGCCGTTTGTCTTTCATTTCATTTCTTTTTATTTTTTCTTTTATTTTTCTTGGATGCAAACCACCTTCAACCTATTGGTTGGTTGATACTTTGTGAAATGGGCTTTTCAAAGGCGTTACGCCATGAAAAAAAAATGAAATAAAATTCATGACCACCACCTCCAACAGGATCATCGAGTTTTTTTGAAAAAAATAATTCGACGGGTTGTTTGGATGCATATAAATACTCGAACTGAATTTATTAAGTCAGTATCAAACGCATCGTCAAACAGTCAGATCATCTAACTCAAAAAAAAAAAAATAAATATCTAAAAATGGCATTCAAGGTATATAAATATAAAAAAGCCAATATAATCTTACCATTAACGGACTTCTAAGTATTAAAATAATTGTTCTAATGTTATTTAATTTTTCAGCTTATTCCACTTTTTGCTTTGATGGCAGTAGCCAATGCTGGCTTCCTCCACAGTGGCTACCAAGGTGCCCAAGCAATAACATATGGTGCACCAGCACCACAATACTCATACAGTAAGTTTTATATTTAAAAGATAAATTATTAAAGTATTTTGCTATTATTAATTATAAAATATTTTTTATAGACTACGATGTAGCCGATTCACTTACTGGTGATTACAAAAGCCAACAAGAAACACGTGATGGAGATCTTGTTCAAGGAAGCTACTCTCTTCTTGAAAGTGATGGAACCAAAAGAATTGTCGATTACACAGCTGATGCAGTCAATGGTTTCAATGCAGTTGTACGTAAAGAACCAGCAACTGGTTTAGCAATCAAAGCTGCCACACCTGTTTATCAAGCTGCAGCACCAGCACCAGTAGCATATCAAGCAGCACCAGCTCAAGTATATGCACAAGCTTATGCACCAGCTAAAGCTTATGCTCCAGCTTATGCCCCAGCTCAAGCCTACGCTCCAGCTCAAGCTTATGCTCCAGCAGCTCATTCAGTTGCATACGCTCCAGCAATTGCAAAATATACCCCAGCACTTCAGTATGGAGCACCAGCACTTCAATATGGAGCACCAGCTATTCAAAAATTCGCAGCTCCAGCATACGTAGCACCAGCAGTTCATGCTGCACCAGCTGTATATGCAGCTAAATACCAACCACATCCATATCTTGCTCATGTAGCATACTCATCACCTTACTACTCATACTCAATCTAAGTCTGAAAACAATTAAACAAAAATATTAAATTTTACAATCCGAATACACAACAAGTCATATCATATTGTAATTCAATTAATTATCGAATGTAATTTTATTTTGTACTTGTTAAATCAAATAAAATTTCCAATATAGTTTTAAAATATTAAATATTTTTATTGGATCAATTTATTCTTTTATCCATTAAGAAATAAAAATTATAACACGAGAGACAGGAAATTTAAAAAAATCATCAAGGTCACTTGGGGTCACAAGTAGGAAGTGGAAAAGTTGTTGAATATGGCTTGCACTTGAGTTGTTTACTCAGTCAGGTTACCTTTCTCTTAATGATGATGTGCTGAACGCGCTGAAGGTCGTTTTAAATAAGTTTCGCTTTCATTACAATGTCGACGATCACACTTATGTCTTATCTGGGTCGTTAAATGTATATTTTACGCACAATCAGGATATAGAGTAATGTTTTATAGACGTAACGATAGAAATTACAAATTCTATCACGACTAAAAATTGCATTGAGCTATTTTTCAATGTAATTTAATGTCTACTTTATTTAAAATTTAAATTTTTAAAATAATTCAATCAAGTGAATCATTGATAATTTAAAACTGATATAATAAATAAATTTTATCTAAAAAAAATTACGAAGAAATTTGTTTTTATTTTCTTCTTTTTATTATAAAAAATAATCATCAAGAATTTGTTGTTTTTTTCTGTTTAAATAAATGTGGGTAATTGAAAAATTTTTGTGGTATGTTAATTTAAAAAAAATAAAATAAAATGAAATAGTCCTTTCATTTATTGAAGGGATTACGAGTATGTTCAACACCATCGCTTGGAGAAAAGGACATTACTATATTGAAGGTCGAGACATATCATTTAGACCTTGGATCTCAATACTTGCTATAAAATTTAGTACCTACATGTGGACAATGAATTCACGAGGTATCACACTACATCCTGCTGTCAATGGAAAAATTAATTCAACAAAAAATACCAAAGATGCTAAATAATTGCCATGAATTTACTCGTAAATTTTATCTATCAAGTTTTATTATTCAACAATAACTATTAGTATGTTACAACCAAATGATCGTCAATCAGCTTGATAACAAGCGGGTTTATTTGCACCAGGCGTTTTTATAAATACGTTTTAAATAAATCTTGGTATTCCACGTTGTCCAATGGAAAGAAAAATAGTGATAAAAGTGTTTGTTAGACTTTATACATATAAATATACAAATAGTTATATCAAAATAAAAATAAACAAACGCAGAAAATACATATCAATGATTACATTCAAGCTACAAGCTATTCCCCAACGCCTACGAATAAATTTGTAACATGTTGTATTCTTCTGGATAATGCTATAAATTTTTATCACTTGTTTTTATTCTGTTAAACTTGAAAATAATAAGTGTTTTTGTAAATGGATTTTGCTGATCACATTGTTTTTTTTTTTTTTTTTTTTTTTTTTTGTATTATTTATCCAATTAACATTATCAAAAGACAAAGACGATTAAGGCAAAACCTTGAAAGTAACCACGACCTCACCAAGGATCCGGATCCAGACAATCTTTTACCAACAAGTCAAAACCTACAACAAGCATGGTCATGAAGACATTATTTTATAGAAAAAGATAAAGATGAAGAAATAAATATAAACTAAATTGATAATAAAATAAAAAATATATTAAACTTGAATTATTTTTCATATATTTTTCTACTGAATAATTGCAATTGTCACTAAATATCTATCATATGAGCCTTTTTGTCTTGACAATTGAAAAGATAATAGTCAAATTCTTTAAATCATTTAATAATAATTCATGATTTTATCAGTTGTTGATTCAAAAGTATGTGAATTTTAAATAAATGAAATTAATTTTATAATTAAATATGCGGGTTGTGTATATTTAAAAATTTTCCTTTCTAAATAAATAAAAAAATATATATATTTTTAAAAAGGTAAAAAACAAATTCAATGAAAGACAAGGCCACGACCTAGTCCGGTCACAGGGCATGATACAATCAACATGAGGATCAGGGTGACTACTATCACATTGGGTGTGGTTGCGATTACCCCTGTTCAATTATTTCGAGTCTTGTCCAGCGCGAATCAGCCAACCGTCGTTAACTCCCCTGCTCTTTCAAGCGATTGCATCAATGTGTCCATCCACAATTTCGTTACATATACATACCTGTGTAGTTGTCTGTGTCTTTTGTACTGCCCCTGAATAGTATATAAACTCTAAATCCTCAGCAAACAGACATCATTCGATTGAATCCTCCGATCAAGAGACTTACAATGGCATTCAAGGTGTGTAATACTAAAACTGTGAAATTTAAAAATAAATAAATATCATTTAAATTTAATTATAGAGCTAAACTTTCCAATAAATATTTTTTAATTAATAATAATTTTTATTATTTTATTCTAGCTCATCACCTTATTCGCTCTCGTAGCAGCAGCAAAAGCTGGTTTTCTTCCAGCAGCTCCATTGGCATATGCTGCTCATCCAGTAGCTCCAGTAGCTTATCAAGCTGCTCCAGTAGCCTATCAAGCAGCAGCTCCAGTTGCTTATCATCCAGCTCCACTTGCATACGCAGCTAAAGTTGCAACACCAGTAATCACAAAGACTGTCACAATACTCATACAGTAAGTTTTATATTTAAAAGATAAATTATTAAAGTATTTTGCTATTATTAATTATAAAATATTTTTTATAGACTACGATGTAGCTGATTCATTGACCGGTGACTACAAAAGCCAACAAGAAACTCGTGATGGTGACTTTGTTCAAGGAAGCTACTCTCTTCTTGAAAGTGATGGAACCAAAAGAATTGTTGACTACACAGCTGATGCAGTAAATGGTTTCAATGCAGTTGTACGTAAAGAACCAGCAACAGTTGCATTAAAAGCAGCAGCACCAATTGTTCATGCAGCACCAGCTCCAATTGCATACAAAGCAGCACCATACTATCATGCTGCACCATACTACCAAGCTGCACCCGTAGCTGCTTATGCTGCCTATCATCACTAAGCCATCATTACCAATTTATTTATTACCAATAAAATAATCATTTGATAAAAGCAATTATCGTATCTTGTTTTTTCATTCAATAACAATTCCCAACCATTTTTATTTTTTTTTTATTTATTCGTTTTATTAACGCTTAAGTACTTTCACCTGTGACCAGAAACATCGAGTTACCTAATTACGACTGCATAATATATGAAAAATTTTTGGCACACTTTGACACCACGCCCACAACCTTGATCGACTTTTTATTTATTTTTTTTTCATTCTGTAGAAATTTAAGTGAAAAATTTCATTAATTTATTATTTTTTTCGTCGAATTTATTATATAAAATGTCGAGATGTTGTTGAAAAATTATTAAAAACATTTCTTTTTATTGAAAAATCTTTATTATATTTTTATTTAAAAATAAACACACAAATGGATGACTTATATTTAATTTAAGGCAAAGACAAATTTGGAACTAGCCAAATTTTTCGAAATGATTGTCTAAATCTTCCTTACATTAATGTTTCAATCATATTGTTTTTTTTTTTCTTATACAAACTGATTTTGAAAAAAATACAAAACTCCATATGAAAATCGTTGCTCTGTAACTTACCAACTAATTAACTTAAAATACATTCGACAAAAATACTTGAAGGTATTTTGTTTTTCTTTTTTTGTTAAATATATATCAGTTTTTTTTTATAGTAAAAAAATATTTCAACTTTTTATCTCTATAAACTTTGACAATAAATAATGACAAAATATAATTAGACTATACACTATCACTTAAAGAACAGAGCATATTAAAAAAAAAAAAAAAAAAAAAAAAAAAAAAAAAAAAAAAAAAAAAAAAAAAAAAAAAAAAAAAAAAAAAAAAAAAAAAAAAAAAAAAAAACAATAATAAACGTTAAAAAGCTATGAATCAAGTCTATTTTATAATAGAAAAAAAAAAATAATAATAGCAGGTTTAATTCTATTTTAAGAGCAAGAAAACATGGATAAAAATGTTTATTGTTTGTTAAAAATTAACAGTAAAATAATTTATATCATGTCTGGGTATAAATTTTTTTGGTCAATTTTTAAAAAAAAATATCAACTTATCTTGACAATCTTGCTGTTAACAATGTCATTAAACCGAATGTTATTTTATTTTTTTTTTTTATTTTGCTATCATGTGCATGCTCTTGAAGTAAAGAAAACAAAAAAAAAAAAAGTAATAATATTGGAAAACGAAAAATAACGATAAAATAAAAAAAACGAAAAAACTAAAAAGAGAATAAAAAAAAAAAACTTACGAAAAGACAATTCATCAATGTTCTTCTTGCTGTTCCCTTTCTGGATTGTGCATACGATGAATTTTGAGATTTTCATTTGCAGTGACAATTGAAGCATCAAGAGGTGTCAAGAATCCAAATTGACATTGAGGATGTGTTTTCGCATGATCAAGAAGACAATCCATAACCATTCTTCGATTAATTTTATCCATGAATACATCAAATTCATCCATGAAATAAAATGGCACAGATGTACACTCCCAAAGTGATAAAATAAATGCAACAGTTGAGTAAGATCTTTCACCACCAGACAAAGTTTTAGCATCATTAACAGCACGTTGTTGTGTATTTTGTGGCATCACTTCAAGTTCTAATTTCTTCTCATGATGATTGATTCTAATGAAACCCCGATAACCTCGTAATCTTAAAATTGATTCAAATGCATTTTCAATTTGTAAACCCATTTCTTTTTTCATACGTAACCAAAGATATTTCCTTTGATTAACTCTGGTTAAATGTTTTTCATTTGTTTCATTTAATTTTTGAAAATATTCAATGATACCACCATGCTTTGACTTGAGTTCATTTAATTGTTTAAATAATTGATCACGATTACCGATTTCTCTTTTAACAGCATCAATTTCAGCTTTAAGTTGATTTGAAATTCTTTTAATTTCAATAGCTGATCTTTTTGTATCAACTCTTGAACAATGTTGTTCAGCTTCATTAACAGTTTTTTCAGTTACACGTCTTTGTGTTTCAGCTTCAGCAGTTATTTCTTGTACTTTATTACGGATATCTTGTACACGTTTTGTTGCATATTTTGAATCAATTTCAAGCTTTATTTTTTCATCACCCAATTGTTTTATTTGCTTCTTAATTAGATTTATTTTTTGTTCAAAATTTGTTAATACTTGTTGTTGTTCTTCAAATATATTATTTGCATTATTTCTTTGTGTTTCAAGTTCTGCTCTCGCATCAATTAATTGTCTTTCAGTTTCTCTATCTGCTGCTATTTTAGCTTCAAATTGTGCAATTTCATCTCTGTATACTTCGATATTTTCATTACTTTCAGTTAATGCATTAAATTGTTCAGTACAATCTTCAATTTTATTCCTTAATCTTGTTTGCATACCTTTAAAACGATTTATTTCAGCTGATAAAACAGAATAACGTTCATCAATACCATCACGTTTTTGACGTAATTTTTGATTCTCAGAATAAACAGACTTGAGTTGTCTGTCAAGTTCTTCTATTTCATTTCTCAGTGATTGAATTCTTTCAGTTGTTGATACCTCAAGAAATTGTGGATTATTTACACTACCACCATAAGTTCTATACTGTGGTTGTGGATAAAATGTATCACCAGTTTTAGTGATTGCTTTAAAGCAATTTTTTGGTACAGTTTGAATATGCTTAAGTATCTGAGCACACTCTTGACTTGTTGGAATTAATAATATTTTTTCAATACCATATGAATCAATGAGATAATTTGTAACATTAGCATTTGTTATTTCCATTGTATCTAAAAGACTTGGATATTCTTGTGATTGTACACATTCACCACGAATATCATGAACAGAATCAAGAAATTCACTGCAATAAATACGTATATTTGCAGTATTATCTGATTCATCAAATACTTCTTCAATCAAAGCTTTAATAACTTGTGCATCGTTACTATTATCAACACAAAATGCCATAAGTGTTGGTTTATTTAATAGCTTTTCAATAGCAGGAGTCCATTGTGGATCACGTATTTTAACAAAAGCACCAACTGGACCAATTGGTTGTTTTGTAATTCTACCACGTTTAACTTCTTCTTGTATACGTTTGACAAATCTTGGCATATCAGTATGCCAGACTGATAGTGCATTACCTTTTTGACTTTCACAACTACGTAATTCATTTTTCAATGACATTATATCTTTGTTAATTCTTTCATATTCTTCAGTACAATCAGCAATTTCTTCATTTAATTGACGTCTTGTGTTATCTAAATTGTCAACTTCAACTTTTCGTGAAACTAGTGATGATTGAATTATTGTCTGTTCTTCTTCAGCTAAAGTTTTTGCTTGAATCCATCTATTTCTTTCACTGGCAGCTTGGCCTGTACCTTCAACAGCACTATTAAGTGCAACTGTAAATTGTTGTAAACTACTTTGATTTCTTTCCAGTCTTGTTCTACAAATTTTTATTGTTTGTCTGTGTTTAGTTAATGTATCTTGTGCACTTTCAAGGGCTATACGTTTTTCACGTACTTTTTCACGTGCTCGATTTATTTGTTCTTCAATAGTTTTTTTTTGAAGATCTAAATCTTTTAAGTCACTATTTATTTGATTGATTCTTGTTTCTTCATCATTTTCATTATTTAAAACATGTGAAAGTTGTGCTTCATTTTTAGCAAGTTCATCTTCAATTAATTTTAATTTATTTTCTTCTTTTATTGCATATGACCAATGTAATTCAGATTGTAATTGTTGAAGATGAAGTAGATCTTGTTGAACTGAATCTAAACGACCAATATTAAATTCTAATTGTTGTATTTGTTGTTTTTCAAGTTTCATTTGGAAATCAGTTTCATTCAACTTCTCTTGTGATGCTCTACTTATTGCAAGCGCATCTTTATAATTATTTCCAATTGTTTCAAGTTGTGTTGCTTTCATAAATAGCTCATATTTTTTAGCTGAATTTGCTTGAAGTAAAAAATCTTTAGCTGAATCTTGATTTAGAACTGAGATGGGATTTTCAACTTGAATCTTTAAAAAGCTAAGAGCTTGATCTAGATCTGATTTTTTTCTAGAAACTATTCGTCCAGCTGAATCTTTTAATGCATAGGATGATGTTGTTAAGGAGAGTGTACGAACAACTTTAATCGAATTACCATATCTGTTGGGTTGAAATGCACCTGGACCATTATTAGTCAATGTTATTTCAATTGTTGCTGAAGTTTTTCCCGTTTGAATCATAGCTAAAAACAAATTAAAAATTAACATAAAAAATCAAGTTATCAAATATTAGCTTTCATACTTTTGTGTGAATCACCACGTCTTGTAACTGATGCACGAGCACCTAGGCCAACTGTAAGTGCAGCAAGAATAGCACTTTTACCACTGCCATTTTTTCCAACAATGAAATTGACTGATGGATTAAAATCAACTTCCAACAATTCATGACAAAAAAAATTACGTACAAGAATTTTAGCAATTTTTCCTGCACCTTTGATTGGGGCCTGAAAAAAAAATCATAAAAGTAATGCATCTATCAAGTGTTGAACCAATTTGTTTGTATATTAAATAAATATATATTTAATCTTCTCTTTGATTCAATTGTTTTATTGTCATTTATTTGTACCAGTTTATCAATTTATTAATTTGAAAAAATACTACTTTAATTGATAATTGATTTTGCTCATTTCCTGAGATAACAATTTTATTATTAAAAACATCCTGACACTGATAAATAAAACTACCCACTTGAGGTTTATGTCCATAAAGATAACATTTTTATTTTCAAACAATGATTGGCTATTCATAATCATCAAACTCATGGGTAATAAAATAAAAAATATATTTTTATTGACAATAAAAAATGGTTGAAGAATGAAAAAAAGTCCAAGAAGTCATAAAATAAATAATAAAAAAAAAAGACAGTACAAAAAGAAGCAATGAATATTTATTACTTATGTCTCTAAAAAAAGGCACGTACAATGATGTCAGAAAGTTATTTAGCCACAACAATAAAAAAAAAAGAAAAAATTAACAAAAATGTATTAAAGCTTACATCAGATCTTGATCTTTTTGGCTCGACAGCTTCGGCTTCAAGTGGTTCTTCAATTCTTCTCTTGGTCCTGACTCTTTCGTGATTACCCATGTTGATTATTTGTAATGTTTAATTGACAAAAGATGATGATCTTGACCTTGACAACAAATACATGTGATAATTTTGACCGGATTATGCAAGATTCAGGGTTAACTTTAGCACTTTAGCACTTTAGATAGTTAAATAATATAATTAAATGTTGTCATGTAAACTTGTCAATAAATATATAATTCTTTTAATCACAAATTGTCACGAATGTTATGTTCAACTGTCTCTAATAAAGGACAAATGAACACTGTGTTCATCCTCCCGCCAGATTTTCTTTTGTGTCTGGGTTATGGTTTCTGTTTTGTTTATGGCAAATAAAACAAGTTTCAACTGGCTTCATGACGACCGTTAGGAGTTTTTCTTTCTCTCTCTTATGTGTTCCCAAAATCATATTAAAAAACAAAAACAACAACAATAATATTTACAAAATGGTTGACAAGTGATTTCCGCCAAAAAATAAAACCAAAATGGCGTCTGTAGCTTGTCACTATTCTGACAGATAGTGCTATATGCAATTTCTGACATATAAAAAAATGTCTTTACAAATGTTTATTTATAAATAATTTATATAAGCAAATTATTATTATTAATATTAAATTAAACGTAAATTCAAAATATTTATTTATCAAGAAAAAAAAATGGATAAATTGCATGAATCGTTACAGAAATATTTAAGCTCATAAAAATTGTAAAATTTTTAATGTAAATTTTTATTTTTTCTAAATAAATAAAATACTTTTGTTGTTATTTTTTCAAGACCAACGCGTTATATTTAATCAATATTAGCTGATAAACTGTAAATAATAGTGATATAAATAGAAAATCAATGAGTATTATGAAAATTTTTTATGTATTCGTTATAATTTGATGAAATATTATCACGTATATAGAAAAATAATGTTTATACAATTAAGTTTCAACAGGATTAACAACAAGAGCATTTCTTTTTGGCTCTTTTGAAGCTGGTTCTTCTTCAGTTTGTTGAAGTTCATCAATTCCTCTTATTCTGATGTTATTTTTTTCTTTATAATCGTTTATTTCAACACCTTTTTTTTCAAGTTGATCTTGTAATGTTGCAATGACTTTTATCAACTGTAATATTTATAAAACAAATTAATACAGTATAAATGTATGAAATAATTATCCATAGATAAATAACAATATATTACCTGGTCTTTATTAAGAATAAGACTTGGTAAAACTTCATCAACAACTTGCTCACATAATATGCCACCAACCATTCTGTAACACTTCCTCTTTGGATCAACATTTTTCAATGTGTCAATGACAACTCTATAAACAATAAATAAATAAATAATTAACAAATATTTTATTAATATTTAAGTTAGGTTAAGTCATTGTTTTTTCAAATTGTCTTACTTGTGTTCATTTAGCTCAGTTTCCATTTCAGTTAATTTATTTGCCATTGTTCGTTGATCATTTCTCATTGATTGAAAACCAGCGAGAATATCCTCGTTTGATTTTTTTGGTTTTGTTATATTTTTTTGATCCATATTTGGAGACGTTTGATCACACTAATCTTTGAATTTAACACTTATTTTTATTATATGTATCTTCTTTCTGCCAATGTCTCTCGTGTGGGTAGAGAAAAAAAAGGGAGAGTTGCTGTGGATGATGTCAGCTTTTTCTCTCTTGTGTTGATCAAACAGAAAATTACAAAACCATTAAATAAAAAGCCCCCAAAAAAAAAATATAAATTATATAATTAACATTATTAACTTTTTTATTAAAAAAATATATACAGCTTCAGTCAGTATGTACATGTTGATGAATAACATCAATACGATTCAATAGAAGTACGTTGAAAAAAATGTGGAGCCAATTCTTCTAGCCATCCTGAATCAACAACAGTCAATTCTCGCATATATGTTTTATTTGTTTGAAGGACTTCAACAAAAAGTACCCTGCAACAAAACAAAACATAAAAAAATATATACTTTTAATTAAAATTACAAGTACTTTACGTCAAAATGAATTAACAATTTACCATTGTGGTTGTTGTAAAGTATATAAACAACTATTTGGATGAATATATAAATCTTTGTTGCCTCTGACAGTCTTATAAACACCAGTGTAATGTAAATATGCAGCATTTGGAAAAAGACCAGCAGTTATACATTTTAAAAGTTGTTTTACATTACCTAAAATAAATTGTATAATTTAATATTAATTAATATTTATATTAATAAAATAAATAAACCTATTTACCATCACAAGATGCCTGTTTAATACCAATGCCTTTCATTAGCTTTCTCATTTGTGTACGAATTTCAGTAGCTCGTTTTAATGCTTTCATATTTAAAAAATTTTTCTGACACCATCCAGAAGACTTGTATTTTTCATAAGCAGTATAAATATTTAAATATGTAAGTAAATCACCCTCAGCAACTTCAAACTTTCTATGAGCAATACGAGCTTTTATTGATGCTTGACCACCACCTGGATGAATCAACACATTTTGCACCTGAAGCATAGCAAGAATTGTTGTAATTTCATCTGAACACTCCATTTCACCTGTAAACAATTATTAAAATTAAATAGCTATTGTTAAAATTAGTTATTTAATATTGTTGTGTCAATAAAAATTACCTGAAACAATTAGACATTTAGCTAAAATTGGTTCCAATGGCATTTCTGCCATAGTCACACCATCGGGTTTTGTTAAATCTCCACTTTTATCAATTGCCCCAAGTGCAAATAACAATTCAAAACCAGCAATTAAATTTTTACTTGGTGGAACAGAGGGAAAATTAAAACGTAAGACATTATCAATGCCTAGGGCTTTTAGTTGGAGTATAGCTGGTGCTAAATCAGATCGTTGCATTTGGGGTGGATTTGCATCAATAAGTTCATTGTAAGCTTCTTCACTGTACAATCTATAAGCTTTACCAGATCGTACACGTCCAGCTCTACCAGCACGTTGATTTGCTGACGCCTTTGAAACTGGTGCAATAATTAAACTATTTGTTTGTGTTTCAATTTCAAACCATGGAATTTTAACAAAACCACAATCAATTACGTAATTTATATTTGGTATTGTTATTGATGTCTCAGCAATATTTGTTGCAATAATAATTTTACGTGTGTCTCTTGGTGCCAGCCAAAATACTTTTAATTGTTCTGAATTTGGAAGTGATCCATACATTGCAAGTGGCATCATTTTTAATTTTCCTTCTTTGATTATTTTTGCATGATCTTGAAGCAATGAAACAGCTCTATCAACTTCATCCATGCCTGTTAGAAAAGCCAGAATGTCACCTGACTCTTCATCTTCATGAATTTTTATAGCAGTATCAACAACAGCTTTAACATAATCAGCAACTGGTTCTACAAATATAAAAAGATTTAATTATATTTGGAAATTAAATTAAATTATAATAAAAAAAAAAAAAAAAATGAATCATACCATCAACATAAAATATATCAACTGGATATAGACGTCCTTCAACACTTAATATAGTTGCAGTATCTTTAGCTGAATTTTTTTTAGTATTTGAATTAAAAAAATCACAAAGTTCTTCAGCATTAACTGTTGCAGATGATACAATAACTTTTAAATTTTTTCTTTTCTGCAATGCAAAATAATAAATTAAATAATAAAAACAATATTGGAATTTATAAATAATTTATATTAATATTGTTTACCCTAAGAATTTTTTTCAACAATCCCATTATAATGTCAGTCAAGAGTGTCCTTTCATGTACCTCATCAAGTATTATTACACAATAATTAGTCAACAATGGATCTCCCATCATTTCTCGTAATAAAATTCCTTCAGTCATAAACTGCATTTAAAAAAATACACAAGCCACATTAAGAATCATTAAACCCTATAAAATTTTATTATTATTTAGTTACCTTGATTTTAGTTGATGAGTCTGTTGAATCATCAAATCTAATTGAGTATCCAACTTCAGTACCAAGAACACATCCACGTTCATCAGCAACTCTATTTGCAAGTGAAGTTGCAGCAACTCGTCTTGGCTCTGTTATTCCAATCATTTTTCCATCTGCACACCATCCTGCCTCCAGTAAATACTAAAAAAATACAATAAATTATTTATAAAGACACATTTAAATACACTTTTTCAACTTAAACTTATTGAACTTACTTTTAAGATTTAAATAATTATTACTTGACTTGATCAAAGTTCAAAAGATGTTTAAATATTAATATTTAAAAAAATGATAAAATTAATTATACGAATTTATGTAATCAATAGGAATGAATAATAAAAAAAAAAATAATAACAAGTATAATAAATCAATAAACTAAGTAAATTAACAACGTATTATTATCATCAATGAGAAGGATAAAAAATATATGACACATAACATATTATGCATTAAACAATCAAGGCCTTATTTATTTTAAAAAAATGTTATTTATTTTTGAGAATAAAAGTATTTTTTTTTTACTTTTCATTTAGTCGCCATTAAACCATTAAATATATATAATAAATTACAATTATTTAACTTAAAATATTTATTAAAATAATAACATTTAAATAAATGTTATTTCGATTTATTTTTAAAATAGACACAGTTAATAGAAAATATTTCAATATCAACAGTCCAACATTCTCAATTAATTGAACATAAATAAAAACCACAATATTTATTACTATCAACTCTTGTTAATTCATCAAATGATACGTTCAAACTATTATTAATTATTGTTAATATTTTTGTTTACAAAAAATTCATGGTCACTCAGTGTATTATTTAAATGAGAATATAAATATATACATATTTATATGTGTTATAAATTTATTGTCTATCACAAAAAATTTTGATTATGAACCAGTTGAATTCATGAATATTTCTGATATCAATTGATCCGGCACATTTTTAATATAAGCATCACTTTGAACATATTGAAAGTCTGTAAAATAAACTAATACAACAATAATAATATAACTAATCCATCTTGCTGCATGTAAATATTCCCATAAACGATCAAAAAATATTGATGCTAATATATAATCAGTTAATGCATGTGGATTAATTAACTTCCATGCTGTTGTTATAATCCAAAATGAATTGGATCTAAATACTTGTGTTTGTCTTGCAAACAATTCCTTCTTTGATATTAGCTTATTGACATTGTCTGTTTCTAAAAGTACTTGATACAAATCAATATAACGATTCCAGGCAATACTTGATCCAATAAGTGTACCAGTTATCAACAATACAGTTGGTAATACATTATTAAAACGTATTTTTTTTTTCTGTACAACACAAGAACCAATTTGATTTGTATTAGCAAGTGGTATCATTGGCTGTAATTTTTCATATCCTCTTTGTCTTGGTGAATATGATTTAAGATAACAAAATATACCAATTAGTAATGCTGTTGTACCAAGTCCATCACATATTGCATCAATAAAATAACCAGAACTACCAACATCTGAACGTTCACCACTAATATTTTTACGTTTTCTAGCAACAAGGCCATCAAGGTCATCCATCCATGTACGTATTTGAAATAATACAACACCAATACGTCGTTGTGTCAATGATTTGTTTGATACTAAATGACCAGCCAATGTTGCAACAATAACATGACTGAAACTTATTGTATTTGGTGATAACCATAAACATTTACTAAAACCAATTGTTCTATCAGCAAGTGCAGCTAATGGACCAAATATATAAAAATTTATGTAATCCAACATTAAACCTTTTGCTGTTACAACACAAAATGGATTTAAATCACATGGTACACTCGACTCGTATTTAATACCATTGTCTGGTCTTATTAAATAATTTATCACACGATAATGTAATTTAACATCCATAACAAAACAAAAACAAATGTATATTACAAAAAAACCAATGATATAACGTTTTTCAGATACATGTAGACCCATTTTTGTTTGTTTACTATTAAGTAACTCGACAGCTTATTTATATATTATTATATGGCTTTTATGTTTGTTGACAGAGCTCATGAGATAACTTCTAAAACACTTGCGTCATTATTCTGACATATTTTGACATAACATGCACAATGCACTGGTAAACATATCTCCATAGTCCATTAAGTGATATACTTTCTGCAACAAGTTTTTTAGACTTTTAAATATCTTTCAAGTTGGTTGATCTTGTTGATGGCTATTTGTAAACAACCAGTAGTGATCTAGATTCATAAATTTGTCTCGTTTTTATTTTTTTTTTCCTTACAACTGCCACGTATTGTATTTTTATTCTGTTTTGTTCTCTTTTTTTTTTTTTTTTTTTTTTTTTTTTTTTTTTTTTTTTTTTTTTCTTTTTTTTTTTTTTTTTTGCTTTGAGAATTTTTGTAGAGCTGTATGTTCCACTTCCACTTGTTTATTGCCTTGTCTTTTTCCACAAACTAGCTAAACCAAAGATCGGTAGCTCTTTATTTTTATTTTGATATAAACATTCATTTGCAATATTTATTCATATTATTTTTCATTCAAGGAGAGTTTACATAGCTCAAAGCTATTTATTGGTTTTTTTTTTTTTTTTTTATTGATATGTTTTTATTTATAATTTCACATTGGAAAGAACGCAACTCTCTTTCACGAAAGACATCTACTGTCTAACTGGAGAATCACTTATCCAATTTTTTTTATTATAAAAAAAAATATATTTCGTTTTACCTTGACAATTTTTAAAACATTATAAGCAATGTTTCAAATATGCACTTTGTAATTTATTATTATGTAATAATAAACAATAGATGTCAATTGAAATAAATTATGAAAATTAAAAAATCTTGCTAATGACAGCAACGTCATTTTTTTTTTTTCACAACAAACAATTATAAATGCGTTGTTAGATTGAATTATCAGGGTGATAATTATTAACAAACTATCAGAAAGAAATAAAATAGATACCACAAATGACATTGAAAATATATCGATAAGCATTATCAGCTCATCATGATCATGATGATAGTAATACGAGAGTTTAAAGATAATTTTATTTAAAGTGGTTGTTATCAGTTTAAAGATAACAAATGTTAAATAATCATTACCTGAGGTACTTGGGTACTTTTTCCACATCCAGTTTCACCAATTAAAACAAGTGTCTGATATTTATCTAACAGATAAACGACATGACTACGAATTTTGTAAATTGGCAAACGTTGTCGTTGTAAATTTAGAGCAAGTGAATGATGAGCATTGTAAACAAATTGAGTTGATGAATGAGCATCAATATCTGGTCTGTCTTCTTGCCATGAACCATCACCTGTCATAATTTATATTATTTATTTATTTTTTTTTTATAAATGTTATGTAAACAAACAAAACATTAACCTAAATATTAAATGTTATTTTTTATTATCAAACCTGGTGCAATGAATTTTAATTTTGTTGTCATTGTAGAGACTGCTTTGAATTATTTTATGTATTTTTATAATTTATTTAATTTTTTGTCATTACTGTATAGAAAAAAAAAACTGTTATAATTATTAGTTGTTTTTGACACGTTTGTCAACACTCAACACACAAACGTTCTATATTTTTTTTGTTGATAGCACTTTGATCACTTTGATAGTCTTATGTTGATAAATCAGAGACGGAATAATTTTCATAGTAAGTTATATAGACTAGAGAGGACACTTAAATGGATTTACCAATTTGTTGTTGATATGTTTTTATTGTTCCTCATAAGCTGTGTGTGTTAGTGTTACACACAATTTACACAAAGCCATTGCAAAGCATTTATAGTGAAATAAAATTTTAATTTTTTTTTATTTTATCAACAAATAGATAAATAAATTATTGTCCAGATTTAATTACTCATTAAAATGGGTGACGATATTCAAGATGAACCAAACACACGATTTGGCATGGGTTTGTATAATTTATTATTAATTTTTAACAACACTAAAATTATAAACAAATTAATAATAATTATCTTTTATTTTAGATGCAATTGCACAACAAATGTTTGTGCGATTTTTCAAAGGGCTTCCTGAGGTAAGGCAGCATATATTTATTTATATTTTAGTTTATTTTATGTCATGAATGTATTTTTTTATTATTTTGCACATTCATTGATATTTATTATTATTATATTATTTATAATACTAATAATAGACTTAGCTAATTTTATTTAAAAACTGAAAGACAAAGAAAAATGAGGAGTTTTTAATAATGACATTTTTTTTTTGTTCTAATTTAAATAATGTAAATGTCAATTAAAAAAGTTCAAAGAATATTTAACTAACAAACTAATTAGTTTGCTGATTCAATAATTAGTTGAACAATTTTTTAATTGTCCATCAACTTAGCCAATTACATCAGACACTTTGTCCTTGGCTTTTTCATATGTATTTGTAATTTTGTTTGAAATTCTATTCCAAAAGCCTGGTTTAATTGTTGTTGATACATCATCAGTAGAATAAGATGATTCAATCAATGGACTATCTTTTTTTGAATAGACATTTTGTTTTTCCCAAGGATCATTTCCATTAAGAGGTGACAAAGTCACTAAAGGATTTGGCTTTATTCCTGAAAATATATTCATCATTATTAGAATCATATGGACTTTTACCTCTATAAACTATAAGAATACTTTTCACTTGAACCAAAAAATTTATCACCTGTTGTTTGAGAATATAATTCTGGAGTATTTTGTTGTTGATAATTGTCACTTGTCAAGTCTCCAGGATGATGTCCCATGTGCCAATTTAATCCAGCACTTTGTTGCTGATTTTCAATGCCAATAACTGAACTTGCATCACTATTGCTACTTTGTAATTGTTGAATTTTTTTTGGTCTTCCACCTTTAACACCAACTGGACGAATTATCTCACTATCTGATGTTTCGTAATTTATTGAATTTTGGCCTCTTCTTGTTGGCTTTGGTGCTGGTATTACACCAAAACTATTGTCATTTTGATTAATTTCTAAATGACTCGATGATTGCTGAGTAAAATCACTTAATCCTTGAGCTTGTTGTGATAAATTTTCTGCTTGTAAAGCATATTGACCGGGACGTTGATGATGACTATGTGTTTGTTGACCAAATTCAAATTGTCCTGACTCTTGTTGAGATACTTGAGTCTGTTGATGTCTATATCCACCATGTTCAAGATGATCATGACGATCATATTGATCTTGATCATTGTCATTATGATGGTGATATGATTGACTATCTGTTTCCTAATTCAAGTTGGCTATTTTGTGTTTGATGCTGCTGAGAAAAATCTTCATTTTCTTCAACTTGTCCTTGATGTCTGTTAACGTGATCATGATCATGCTCATGCTGACCATGATGTAATCTTCTATTGTGTTCTTGATTAAAATTTTGATAATTTTGTTGAGTTTGCTGTGAAAAGTCTTCAGTTTGTTGATTTAAATAATCAGTATGTCGTGAAGAACCATCTCTAATTCCTCTTCTGTATCTTCTTTGATAACGAGAGCCATATTGTGCTTGTGTTTCTGTATCACAATCAGGAGTATGACCTACATCAAGAACACCAGTGTGGTATTGTCCTCCAGATTGTTGATATACTGAAGAAGATCCACCAGATGTATAATGACTTGATCCACTTCTATGTTGTTGATGCTGTTGTTGCTGCTGTTGTTGTTGTTGTCTTATTCTCTCAAAACGTTGTTGATTACTGGCAGCTGTGTCACCAACAACATGATGAGGAATAACTGTCTCACTTCTGTGTCCAGATGCACTCCAGTGTTCTTCAATATGTTTACCTGAACCGCTTGGCACAATAGTTTGTCCAGAATTTTGATTGACAACACTGTGTTGAAGATTATCATTGGCTGTATCCAATTCACTGACAGCTTCATCTCTGTAATTTTGATAACGATTGTTACGATAAATAGGAATACGTTTGATATTTTGATTGCCATAATGTTGTGATTGTTGATGATCTATTGATGATTGTTCATATGCCTGTGGCTGTTGTTGAGATGGATATGAAGTGACTCGATTATTTGGAACATACGTTTGTTGTTGATAATGTTGTGATTGCTGTAAATTATCAGATGGTACAACATAACTTTGAGTACTTGGAACATGAATATTTTGTTTATGTTGAGATTTATAATCATAATGTTGTTGATAAATATTTGTTTCTGGAATATTTACACTTTCAGCATATTGATTTGGTTGTTGATGATAATTTGGCTGAGCAACTTGGCTTGTTTGTTGTGACTGTTGTGTAATTTGATCCAACATTCTTCGTAATTCTTGCATACGATTTTCATAACTTTTAACAAGTTGTTGCATATTTTTTTGAAATTCTTCATTTTGATTGGCATTAGATGAGTGTGAATTTTGTACTAAATTATTATTTTGACGAATTTGATTGTTTGCTTGATCAATACGAGTCTTTAATTGACTCATATGACTCTCAAATGAAGATGTTGTCGTTATAGGCAATGATTGTTGATGAAAATTAGCATTAAATTGATCCATTTGTGATTGAAGTTCATGTAAACGAGTCTGTAATTCATTTCCCATCTGAACTCCATGATTTGTTCCACTAAAATCTTCAACTGCACTGTTTAAATTACTTGACTGTTGATCATAATTTTGATGATTAAATAAACCAGCTGAATTTTGTGTTCCCAATAGACTATTTCCAATAATCATACCACCACCACCTCCAGATCCAAATGAAGCAGTATAATTTTTTTTGTAGTATTGAACTTTTGCATTGCCAGTTTCTAATTGTCCTCGTTCTTCATGTACTTTACCAGCACCACCATCAGTTGCCCATTGATCACGTTCACTCCAATTACCAGGACGAACGTATCCCAAATTTAATTGTGATCCATGTAATAATTGATTTTGAAGATTTTGAAAATTTTGCAATGCTGAATTTTGTTGAATTGCTGCATGTGTTTGAAATGCTGACAATGATTCTGATGCTTGATTGCTGTAACCACCACTACCACCAACTCCTCCAACTGGTTCACTGCACAAATTGACACATCCACTTGGTGCTGAATAAATCTGTGTGATAATTACACACAGAAAAAATATTAAAATTTGTTTAATCATTTTAATTTACAAGAAAATAATTAAATAAATTTTTTATTCTTTAATTTAATGATCTCTAGATTGTTGTTTCAAGTCATTAAATATTCACGATGTTCACAGTTAAAACATCTACAAATTTGTAGCTCTTTTAATAACCGACAATTCTATTTATCTCAAATACCCCTCCATTTAAACTCGGGTTACTTGGAGGGCACATGTTCATGCAATTGGAAACTTTATTTACCCCAATTGGACTTGATGATCATTGCTTGAATTTAATTCTTATCAACAATGCTTTCTCAGTATAACAATCTCTACAGACATGACGTATGTTTATTCCAATAATATTTCTATATTCGTTTATCAATAATTTTAATAAATTTATCTTCTGGAAAATACATTTATTGTAAAATAGTTTGATCCAACTGCAGTATTGGTATTTTTTTTTTGATGTAGCATAAAGTCATTCTACAGCTGTTTTTAATAATTAATATAATTGTCTTTAGATTATTTTAATTTTAATTTTCAATAATTTAAAATTTAAAAAATGTATTATTAATAAATTATACTTGTTGACAAATAAAAACAAATCAATTTGACCTTGATACTTTTAGTTTTTATCAAAATGATTGCTAAAAATAAAATCAAACAAAAATTGACTTATTGACATGCTCATTTTGATACAGAGTAACCTTCCTACATCATGAACTCGTTGATCTTTTTCAACATAAAGAAATATTATTTATTAATTTATAATTACCCCAACAGGTTAATTTACAACATAATTGCATTAGTACCACATGAAATCCATGAAAAATTAATGATTAAAATGAGGAAAAAATAATAAGATAATTTATCATTTCTATTTGTCAATGAATCAGTGATATTTTATCATATTTCATCATCATTCAAATGGTTATGCAATAGGAAGATAGTTTTTTAAGAATAAATTTTAAATAGAAATAGAAAAAGTATAACAATTTCTTTGAAATAATAATGAGTAAAAGAAATATCACATGTGCCTGGCTGATGATAATGGGATGACCTCTTTGATAGCCAATGAACCTCGACAGACACCCAGCAAGGTCGATGATATCTTCGTATCGTTTTTTTTTTTTTTTTAAATCATTAATCATTGTTTTTATTTTGTCCCTAATATATTTATGTATTATTTTTTTATTTTTTTTGGAATACTATGAATACCCTGATGAAGATGATCACTCAATTACCTCATCAATAATTGAAATATAAATTTTTAAAATCTCTAATTTATTTCTCGTCATCAAATTCAATTGTCATGTATTTTTTTTACGTTTTAAAATGCTTCAATTTTCACTAAAGAATGAGGATAATTTTAAAAAATTATTTACAAAAAGATGAATAATATTTCAAGACATGATAAAAATACTAGATATATTTTTTTCTTTCGATAAAAAAAATTGTTTATCATATAAAATACAAGGGTTAAAATTAGGTCAAGAATAAAATTTAACTAGAATTGTTTTTGTCTTATTGAGTCAAGGAAATTGACACAAGATTAGTGATCCTACTTGACAATGATTTATGTAAAATGAATTGATTAAAAGTCAATTTATAATTATTACAGAAATCAGACAGTACTGTTCGATTTTTTAATCGAGTTGATTATTATTCTTGTCATGGAAGTGATGGATTGTTTGCTGCTCGTGAGGTGTTCAAGTCAACATCAGCCTGCAAACAACTTGGTGTTGAACCAAATAAAATTGATGGAGTTTGTCTCAGTAAAACTCGATTTGAAACATTTGTCAAAGAGTTATTGTTGGTTAAAAGATATCGAGTTGAAGTTTATGTCAACAAAGGAACAAATAGAAATCAACAATGGTCATTAGAATTTAAAGGTTCACCTGGTAATTTATCACAATTTGAGGATATTTTATTTGTCAATTCTGATATTGGCATTGGTACATCAATAATTGCTGTTAAATTAGGATCAGAAGGAAAATCCAGGGTAAATAATATTTTAAATTAATTAATGTATATATGTATAGTAGAAAATAAAATTTATATAAAATATTTATTAATATTTTTTTTTTAGCTTGTTGGTGTCAGTTGTGTTGATCCACTCACAACAGTCATATCAGTCTGTGAATTTTTAGATGATGAATCATACTCTGATCTTGAAGCTCTTGTTGTAACAACTTCACCAAAAGAATGTCTTTTATTGTCAGCTGAAGGAAATAAAGAATTTCAAAACATCAAAGATGTCATGGAAAGAAATAATGTACTGGTAACATTGAGAAAAAAAAATGATTTTTCAACAGATTCATTAATTCAAGATTTAAATTCATTGCTTAAATTTAAAAAAGGACAACAAGAAAATTCACAAGCACTACCAGAAACAAATTTAGAACATGCAATGTCATCAACAGCAGCATTAATAAAATATTTAGATTTAACATCAGATGCAGCAAATATTAATCAATACAGAATAAAACAACTTGAACGTTCACGTTATCTTAAACTTGATGGAGCAGCAATAAAAGCTCTTAACATTGATCCACCACCTGGTCTACAATCAGTTGTTAGTGGTGGATCAACAACAAGTATTCAAGGATTATTAGATAAATGCAGAACTCCTTTGGGTCATCGTCTTGTTGCTCAATGGGTCAGACAACCACTTAAAGATTTAGCATTAATAAAAGAACGTCATGATATTGTTGAACAATTGGTTAATAATAATGATTTACGAAAAGTTTTAAGTGAAGATCATCTTCGTCGTGTTCCTGATTTAGAACAATTGGCTAAAAAAGTTGCACGTAAAAATGGGAGTCTTCAAGATTGCTATAAAATTTATATGTGTTTGATGCATATACCAATTATTTTAGAAGCATTATCATCATCTGATGACAATACTGCTGCAATGAAAACACTTATTATTGATCCACTTAAAGATCTAATAAGTGATTTAGAAAAATTTCAAGAAATGGTTGAACAAACAATTGATCTTGAATCATCTGATTCTGGTGAATTTCTTGTTAAGCCAGAATTTAATGAAGATTTAAAAGACATGAAAGAAACAATGGAAAATTTAAAAGATAAAATGCAAAAAGAAATTAAAAAAGTTGGTGATGATTTGAATTTTGATGTTGGAAAAACAATTAAACTTGATAGTACATTAGAACAAGGATATTTTTTTCGCGTTACATTAAAAGAAGAAGTTAATTTACGTAACAATAAAAAATATGAAATATTTGAAACTCATAAATCTGGTGTTAAATTTAGAAGTTATAAAATGACAGAAATTAATACTGATTATTTATCAACAAGAAATAAATATGAGGAAGAACAAAAAAGTGTTGTTATTGAAATTTTACAAATTGCTGCGAGTTATAGTAATTTAATAAAATCAGTAGCATCAACAGTTGCAATATTGGATGTATTAACTGCATTTGCAATAGCAGCTGTTAATTCAGCAAATATATTTGTTCGTCCAAATATGGTATCAAGTGAAGAGGGTATTTTAAATATTAAACAAGCAAGACATCCATGTCTTGATACACAGCCTGATGTTCATTATATTGCCAATGATTGTGCCTTTAAACGTGATGAGAGTCAATTTTTTATAATTACTGGACCAAATATGGGTGGTAAAAGTACTTATATGAAATCAATTGGTGTTGTTGCATTGATGGCTCATATTGGAAGTTTTGTACCATGTGAAGCAGCAACAATATCATTGTTAGATTGTATATTAGCAAGAGTTGGTGCTGATGATTCACAAGAAAAAGGAGTATCAACATTTATGATTGAAATGGTTGAGACAGCAACTATTCTTAAAACTGCTACGTCAAATTCATTAGTAATTATTGATGAACTTGGACGTGGAACATCAACGTATGATGGTCGTGGTATTGCTTGGTCAATTGCTGAATATTTAGCTAAAGAAATTAAGCCATACTGTTTATTTGCTACACATTTTCATGAAATAGCAAGACTTGCTGAGGATGTACCAACTGTTAAAAATTATCATGTTTCTGCAATTGTTGAAAAAGATGATATTATATTTTTATATACTGTTAAACCTGGTATATGTGATCAAAGTTTTGGTATTCATGTTGCAAAAATGGTTAATTTTCCATCTGATATAATTAAATTTGCTGAAAAAAAACAAGCTGAACTAGAAGACGGTGAAAATATTACATTTAAAGGATACAAAAATGCCGAAGAAAAAAGAAAAATTGTTGCTGAAGGAGAAAAATTAATTGCTAAATTTGTAACAAAGTGTAAAGCACTTGATGAATCATTGAGTGAAAAAGAACTTTTGGATAAAATTACTTCATTCAAAGATGAGACAATCGCCAGTGGAAATCCTTATATTGCTGCTTTACTAGCTGAAGCATAAATTTTTTTATATTTTACTTATCACTTAGTGCCATACAGTATCAAATGAAAATTGAAACAAAATACTCTGTAATTACTTGATCAATAAGAATACATATTTCACATTTTTCTATACATGTATCATGATATTTTTTTAATTATTTTTAAATTCCTACATGTACTTGAGTATGATATAAAAAAATTATGAAATATTGGAGCTGATTAGTTGGAACAACGTTGGTGGTGTCGCTAGCAAGGTCTATAAGGCGTGTACACCTCTCACTCGGTCAACACATGTTTATTTAAGTACAAAATCATATACGTATACATAATAATACGCAAGTGTTATTATGAATGTCTACGTATAAACCTTCTTGTTTTTTTTTAGTCTATTAAAAATTAAATTTAATTGAAATATAATATATTTTTAAGTATAAATATTACTGTAAATATGGATCCACCAGTATTTCCTGAAGAAATATGGATAAAAATATTACTTTATTGCG
>JAPYYR010002739.1:0-17728 GCA_030523065.1 Aphidius colemani | reverse complement strand
TTTTTTGATCAAATATTTTATTGTAAATTCGTTTAGGCTTGTTGTAAATTCATAGGAGGGCGTTAACAAACATTCTATAGCCATCTTTTTGATGCTGTCATCAAGTATATCCGAGACGAAATCATGGGGTCGTTTAAAACGATCTTAGATGTTGAATTTATAATGTTATTCAAGATCTTCTGATGGTCCCAAATGGTAATGATAAGATATACAACCCCTTTTTGTCAAATTTAAAATGTCAAGAGGCTGCAAATATGCAATGTATATATTTATTATTTAATAGCTGTCAGTGCAGAAGAAAAAAAAAGAAACCTGCTTCATTGAGATTAATTTAAAATAATTTGTCTATAGAAAATTATAAATGTGGGTGGTCAGTTATTTGTTCATACCTGATTCTCAAATAAAAAATTTAAAATAAATAAATAAAAATCAACTAAGCAAAATCTAAAAGTCTTTGAGAGTTAATCGGAAGTTAGGTAGCCCTGATGTGGTGATGCTTCAGTGCCTTGTGTAAACTATTCAGACAAAAGGAAAAATATCTTTGGTAAATGCTGCTGGTCCCGAATCAACAACATTCTTCCATGTCAGGTAAATTTCAAGAGAACACCAAGGTCTTTGGGACAAATTTTTTTAACTTTTTTTTTTGGGATACAAGACTTATGAAGAAAATATGAATTTTAATTTTTTTTTTTTTACAAATTATACAAATATAAAAACAATATTTAAACTATTATCACTTCACTAAGTGACTTAAGTACGTGTAGTTAATAATATGAGTTGATTTTTCGGTAAAAAAAAAAATGTTAATAGTCAATAGATAATAATTTATAAATTAATAATTATATGATTAGAAAAGAGTACGTCAATTTATGATCTCGGCTGTCTACGGTCTATTAAACTGGACGCTTATGTAGTACACCCTCGGTATATTTATTGAACAGGGGTTCTTGAGGTGGTGAACAATGAAAATACAACAGACAAAGTAGAGAGTAGAGGGTTCATATATAGTCTGGACAATGTATACCAAAAGAAATAAAAAAATAAAAAAAACTGTGGGGGCCAAACGCAAGTTATTACAGCTACTTGAGAGTTGAGAAAACCCAACAACATATGGGGGCCCACATACAGGGCCTTATGCTTTTTTTTTATTTATTTTATTTTATTTTTATCGCATCACTTGTAGTTTACAGGTCAGCCAATTGATAATTCATCAAATCGTTCATCGATATTCATCTTTTTTCGTAATTCTAATTTATAATTTTCATAAATGAATTTTATAATTTATGGGAGCTTTTAAAACAGCCTATAATTATTTATCGATTCCCCAAAATATTGGGAATGAAGAAATCATAATTCCATGTTAAAAAAACCAAAAAGAAAAAATATTTATGAATTTTTTTGAACTTTAAATTTACACGTAATATTTTTTTATGATATAAAAATAAATTTTCTCACGTATAATTTGTTTGAAAGATAAAAAATAACATAGGCCTTATATAGATTTTTTTTTCCAAAAAAGGTGAAGGCTTTAAATGTTGGATTATGGGCTTAACGTGTGGCAAAGCGTTTATAGTACATAAGGGTCGAATAGACCAACCACAAAATGTGCTTGTCAATGTCAGTCCTACAAAAACAACTTGATCTCGATATTCATATATATAAATTTTTACCTGACGAGAATATTCGTTGAATATTATATGTTGTAGTGTACTCAAGTGTTTGCTACTTGAACATATATATATTTTTATGAAATAATCATATTTCTTGGTGTAAAATAAAATTAAAAAATATTTTTTTACTTTGTGTTTATAGGTCAAGATCTGGTTTCAAAATCATCGATATAAGTGTAAACGTCAGGCCAAGGAGAAAGCCATGGCCGAGCAAAATGCGCAGAATCAAGTAAGAAAAAATTTCACATTCAATAATTATATTTTATAATATGACAATCGATATTAGCAAGCTTCATATTAAATGATTACATTTTGCAAAATTACAACACACATTTAAAATAAAATAGAAAATCTAATTTTATACTTTTTTAAATATTTTATTTAATCGCTTTGTGATTATTTATGTTATTTACAAGTTGAAAATAATTTGAGAGCAAGATATGTACTTTAAAATACACAAAAAATATTGTTATTATTTTTGTTTTAATAATTTTTCAATGACTGATTATTAGACTATACAGTAGCAGTCTTCAAAAGTGTCAGTAGTTGCAGAGATTTAAATTTTCATACGTTCAAAAATTGGTGCACCTTCATTTGAACAACTGTATTTTTGCATATACATGAATAACTTTTCAAAAAAAATTACCATATTCGTGAATAAAGCACAGCAAATATAATTTTTATTTTTTAAAATTTCAATCATTTGTATAAAGCGTAATCTACTTCGATCAAAATTGAATTTTTTGCTTTGAAAATTTCAACTATTCTTATAAACAATTGACACACATATCGAGCTTTTTATTTAAATACAACTCAACATGCATACGTTACACTTAATATATTTAAAAAAAATTTATAAACGCAATATTCATTCACCACGTAATAAAATAAATATATACACAACAAAAGATCTACAATAAATTCAACCGCGAAACCTGAGTTGATACATATTATGCATGAACACGTCAAATATTTTTTATCTTCAAAAAAATCTCCTAGAACGTGTGCATATGTAAAGTAAAATTTAAAAATTCGTCTTACAACTAAAATCTTTAATAATTTATATATCATCACAATGAAAATAATGAAAATAATAAAAATCATAAATAAATCGATTTGTCATTAGATTCAAGTGACAACAATAATACAGAAAAAAAAATAAAACAAGATAAGAATCACTTTGTGAAAGGCATTTTAGTGATCGTTTTTGTATCTATGATGTATCTATTTTTGTCTACATAAAAAATAGTGTCGTCAATTTTATTTTGATCAACAATAATGAAACATGAATATAATAGAAAATTGAATAAAAATTTTTTAATCTCAATACCGATCGACATGATTGTGTCGCGCGCCCGAACGAACAGCCGCCCTATAATTTTCTTGTTATGCACACAACGATGTGACGATTTTGGTTTATATATATACATATGTAGGCATTATATTCACACAAAACACATGGTTAGTAGTAAAAAAAAATAAAAAAAAAATTACCCCGACCTCTCAAGACATTTATGTGTTTACATCGAGCTATACAATTGGCCTCTATTACAATTGCCCGGACCGGACGCTTTGTTTACGCCGACGGGCGGTTTATCTTGATCCAAAAATTCAACGATACGTGCAATTGTCGATTTTGCTAAGGCACTGTGTTTATGTGTGTCTATTATATATATACTTTTATATATACTAACACTCATAATTACGTTATACGAACCCCATTTAATGTGGGGGCGTTTCGTTTACTGTTAAATGCCAATTCACTTGGGTAACCAATAAACTACCCTCCGGTTTATGTATAAATCATATAATACGATTACATATGCGTGTATTGTTTATACTCAGATCGGTATGAGAATAAAATTATGACAATTATTTTGGATTTTTAATTTGTTTTTCGAGGAGAATATTTTAGTTTTCTTTAAAAATCTAATTGAAAGAGTTTTGATGAAATTCATCAAGAATTAATTGAAAATTCAAATTTTTTTTTGTATTTTCTTTTAATTTTGATGATTTTGATGATTTTATTTTATTGGAAAAATTTATATTATATTCCTATCGACACAGTATCACTTCGGAGCATTGAAAAATTGAAAAAGAAAATTTTTTTTTTAAGCGCCAAAAACTGCCAGTTTTAATATTAATTATATCTTGATTTCCGTCCGTCAGAATAATTTCAAATTCGAATGTAAATATAACTCAATTAATCTTAATAAAAAATTTAATGAAAATCGAGTAAATTAAAAGCTCTTTAAAATATTTATTAAAAAATCATAAAAATAAAACTTTTATATTTTATTTGAAATCAAAAATCATATGCTGAGTGAATGAAAAATCTTCCACACATTTTATTTTCTTGTACATTATATATATTTAAAAGCAGGGGAAAATATTTAATATTAAAATATATTCGTTAAAAAATAAGAAAATAAAAATAAAAAAATGATAAAAATTCTGCAACAACCGTTCTTAACATTCGCGTCAGTTGCGCGCATTACCAGTTGCCGCATGTATGTTCACAATTTTCATATTATTATTATTATAAATTTTTCATTTCTGCTTTAAAAAAAAATTTTTTTTCTTCATTTTATTCCATTTGACTTGTTCTCGCTCTATCCGTGCACGAGGTAAAAAAATCTCAAGCGCCAAGGCAAGCGAGCGAATGCAACTCTCGGTTATATACACATCAGCAAAAAATAAAAAAAATATTATATATATAAAAACCTTGGTATATATTGAAATATGTAATACATAAACGAACGATGCAAGTAATAAAAAATAAGAGAGAGATTTTATGTGCGTATGGTGGCTGGAGGGCGAGAGGAAACAACCTCTTGAGCTTTCAGTCGCCATCTTGCCGTCAGTACAGTCACGCTCAACACCTGGCAGAAACAGAAGCTGCGATTATTTCAATTAAACCATCGCATATGTTTGTCTAATAAATTAAATTATATTTAAAAAATTAAAATTATATCCAGCCGAAAATTTCATATATATTCCCTTTCAATTTACTTCATGCGTTTCCAATATTATTTTTAATTCTTCTGCTTTTGGCTAATCCATCTCTGGTTTACTCTATTTTTTTTTTAATTTATTTCAATTCTGTACAGGTTTTTCTACTCTATTTTTAATTTTTGTAGTTCAAAGAAAAAAATTGGAGTAAATAGAAAATGTAATTGAACACAGTAGTGCAGTATATTTTAAAGCTCAGCATTAAACAATTTGATAACTCTTTTACGTCATAACTCAAATATAATTTATACCGGATACTATTTGTCGCACGATTGAAGTGACTAAATTGACATGACACGTGACGCACGCGAACTGTCACAAATCAACATATCATATGTATAAATTTAACGTAATCGTCACTTTGTCAAGTATCAAGTGCATTATTTTACATGTCCAAATAATTATTTTGATCGCCTGTTATTATTTAAATGCGGGCACAACTTGAATCATTAAAAAAACCAGACAGAACATTATTATTTCTTCTTTTCCAAACAATAGATAATCAAAAATTCAAAAAGAAAATCATTGATGATATAGAAATATGAGGTGTTGGTAATTCACAATGTCCATAAAGTTGCAGAAAAAAAAATATATATAATGTTATTTTGGTGGGAAGTTTGATGGATATATTGGGGATAAAATCATTGTTATTAGAGTGAAAAAAGGCTCTATACATTAATACATTTATCGAAGATAAAATATAGAGAAATCGAACAAAAATGTCGTGTGTTTGATGTTGATACAGCTGAGTGGTCCACCGGGTTCTACCCACAGGTATATTGTCAGGCTTCTGTTTGGCATACCGGCAACACTCCGACGGCCGTCGCTTCACTCATTGATTCTATAAATATACCGTTTGAAATAACTTTTAGTACAAAAAAATATAATAATAATAATAACGAGTACCATGTTTGACCAAAGCTTTTGAGATGGATGAGAATATGCCACCGATATTTATAAAAGACAAAATGTTCGTTTTAAAAAGACAATTTTACTTTTACTCGAATATATTATTTTAATATATTGAAGATTTTATTTAACCCCACTGTCGAAACAACACCTATATCTTTTGTTTGCTTAAAAAATAAATCTGCCATTTTACTAAATATAAATTGATGTATATCGACTTTGAGATCTAACAAAAATATATTTTATACGATTTATTTTTACATAGTCAATATCATTGTTGATTTTTAGAATTTTTATATTTTAATTTTAATATTTATTCAAATCAAAATCTAAGATCCTTGTGTTGACTATTTGACTATTTTTCATAGATAAATTATTCAATAAAATTCAGATTTGAAACTGAAAGTGCACTACATCGAAAAACGATATATTATAAAAATTCCAACATAAAAAACGATAAATCTTATAAATAAATTAAAAATAAACTTGATAAGTATAAAAATAATTAATAAAAAATATTTTTTTAAAATGTTTTTAGAGTGCCAGTTCACCTCGACGTGTAGCAGTACCAGTGTTAGTAAAAGATGGTAAACCATGTGGTAGTGGTGGTGGTGGTGGTAATGAAAGTAGTCGTGGTGGACCAAGTGCTGCATTAGCAAGTCCAGCACCTCATATGACTGCAGCATCAAGTCCACATGGTACTCATCATGCTGCAAGTATATCACATCATTCATCACTTGGTGTTGGTCATGTTATGTCATCAAGTCATCAAAGTCTTCAGCATTGTTCATATGGTAGACCTGGTGGTCAACAAGGAATGCAACAACAACAACAAGCACAATGTGGTGCATATTTACCATTACAGGGAAGGGCTTGGTAGTGCGCGCCATCCGCGGCGGGGACTACGGCCTATGCCAATCCCTCCGTCACAGGCCCTTGGGCCCTCGCCGCGGATCCGACCGCATGGTATGCCATTCCCGATGAAAGTCCATGATAATTATTATTAAATATTAATTATTTGTGACTTTATCTTGCAAATCAAAATGGCCATATCATTAGCTTATTTTTTTTTTTTTTTAATTTTTATTATTATTAATATATAAATTATGATAAATTAATAATATATATTTCAAATTTTTTATTTTTATGTTTTACGACAATTTGTTGAGGTGATCGTGTATATATTAATACCCAAATACGATGTAATTTAAATATGGGATAATGAAAAATAAATATTATAATTTTCACTTTTCAGCGAATATAATATTTATGCAATCTAGTTTGAGACAACGGAGGGATTCAAATCGTTGTACGATTTGATATATATAAACATAATAATTGGCATCATGTTGATGTCAAGATAACATTGGAATTTCAAACTATGACATTTTTATATTTATTGTACTCGAGGTACGTCTGTCAGATGAAAGAAAAAAATAATGATAAAATTTTTAACAAAGAAAAATTAATAATAAGACAATGTAAATATAATACTTTTGATTTTATTTGAAAATAATTTTTAATTGTTCATGAAAAATAAAAAATTCTTATGATTTATTTACCCAAGTTGAATGGTTTTATTTGAGATAAATTAATATTTAGAAATTAATGAAAATATTAAAATAAAAACGTCTATTAATTTTAATATAAAAAATTTAATAACAACAAAAAAATCAGCGGCATACAAAATACAAAAATAATAATAATAATAAGAAAATAACATAAATTAAAAATAAATAAACTAAAAGTTTAAAAATATGATATATATATATATAGTAAATAGAATTCGAAGGAGATGAGCAACAAAAAAAAGGAAAAAAAAATAAGCGAATAAAATTATAGTAGAGATTATTATAAAGTTTTTTGTAAATAATGAATAAAAAAAAAAAAGAGATATTAATAAAAATTCCACTAATACAACTTGAACTTGATAAAAAAAAAATAATTTAATAAAGTTAATATATTATTTTGATAACCTGTTTAGAAATTTAAAAAAAATTTCAGTAGTAAAGTTTAAATATAGTCAGACATGCTTATAAAATCTTGAAATAATCTTAAAAAAAAATTTCTTGTATAAATTTAAAAATATACGCTTGACAATGGCAATAAAACTAATAATGTTTTATTACATTTTTCGGTATTTTTTTTTATTTTTCTACTTAATAGAAAGACCCTATGTACAGTGCTAAAGTAAAAGTGCCATGGAAACACCCCAAAATTTGATCTGTTATATTTTATTCTATCTGCCTTAGCGAATACATTTAATATGCTTTACTCATGGCTATAATGTTTTGATGGTAAGCCGATCTTTTTGGACAATTGTACCAATAAATTCTTTTCATTTTAATATTAAATATAGTTTCAACTTGTTCAAAATGCCCACTTAAATTGCATCAAAATAAAAAAAATTATAAAACATTGAATTGTGTCAATATATACTGAAAAAGTTTATTTAAAAATTTAAAAATTTGTTTTATATATTGATGTCATTAATAAAATTAATTAATCAATTAATTATTTTATTAATATTATGAGTTTTTTTTTTTTTCTTGATCATTGTAATGCATAGAAAATTAATATTCAAATTTAAATTGTTTTCAAACGCAAGACATAAATGAAATTAACTTGATTAATTTTCTATTCTGAAAATGAATGATTTTGGACATAACACCCAACAGTATATATGATCAGTGTTTATTAAGGGCTGGAAAATTGTATAAAATCCAAGTGCGTGTGTGCGTTAACAGTACATGACATACGAGGGTGTGCCTGAATATGACAGCAACCCAAAACGACGATGCTTATACTGGTCACTCTTATATATACGTTTCTATCTCATTCGCACTTTTACAATATCACATTTTAACACCATTTCTGAAAGCCATCATTATCATATTTATTAACTGGCCCTGTACGGTGAACCGCTCATATATATTTTATATCTGTATATACCATTTCTGGATAATATAATATACGTGTCGTTGACAGCAGCACGTGACCCATGAAGGCGAGTGGCAGTTTGGATTTGTTGTCATTTTGATACGATTAGCCCCTCTTGCTCATCATCATCGTCTTTGAAAAAAAATTATTTTTTCGTGTCTTTTTTTCTTCTAATTTAATCATTTTTTGGAATTATATACAGAAGGAATTATTGAATTACAAATATTTACTGTAGATTTTTACAAAACTACTAAACTTTTTTGTATAATTTGAAGATGTGTTTTATTGGCCAATTTAAAAAATGATTTTTTTATTATACAATGTTCGTGACATGTACGAGAGAAATTATTTATTGACAAAAATTTTTATGATTAAAAATAAAAAATTACTACCGATGCAATAAAGCTGATGGAATATTTGTATATATTTGTTTTAAACAAACAAACTTTTTTTTCATTCATGAAAATGTTTTTCCTCAGTGTATGGAATAATTGCCTTTTAAGAAATTTAATTTGTTTCTTTTTATTTTTTTGATAATTCAAGAAATAAAAAAGACAATGAATAAGATAATAAAAAAAATTTGATCTTAAAAAATTTTTTTGATCAAATATTTTATTGTAAATTCGTTTAGGCTTGTTGTAAATTCATAGGAGGGCGTTAACAAACATTCTATAGCCATCTTTTTGATGCTGTCTATGAATATCCAAGACGAAATCATGGGGTTGTTTAAAGCGATCTTAGATGTTGAATTGGTAATGTTATTCAAGTTCTTATGATGGTCTCAAATGCTAATGGAACGATACACAACCCCTTTTTGACAAATTTCAAATATCAAGAGGATGTTATGTTTATTATTCCACAGCTTCAATTTTTAAACCATGAAAATATATTATCCTGTTTGATTTACTGTTAAAAAATATACAAAAAATATAAATAAATTAATATAACTTTTTTTTGTACTCGAAATTAATCAACTATTTTACAAACAGCACATTTAATCATTAAAATAAACGCAATTTAAAAATATATTTGAAAGTTTATAGACACAAATAAACAAATTGAAATCATCAACTTAATGCTCCGTTGACATAAAAAGTAGGATTAGAAATAATTAATTAATCGTTTTTTGAATCGTTAAATATTTTCATATAAAAGTCAAGTTAAAATTCACAATTGAATATGCAGAATATTAAACGATTCACATTATGTGTACATAGATATACAAAGCTCAATGGATATACTGTTTCAATATAATGCAAAATAGTAATTTGTGGGCTTATCATCAAAAGCATTCCAATAGGGATAATGACTCGAGTTATTGACACTCGACGATACGTGCCTTACGTAATTGCAATGCTTGTCCATAGTGGATATATATGAACATGAAAATAATCATGTGATATAACAGTGAAGAGATGGAAAGCGGATTTTGCACGCGCACCTGGTTCAAATTATATAATATATATACAATTTCACCCCCATTTGTAGATAAACCAGCCTGTCACCATGGCAACTAATGCGAGAAAATACCTGCATTCTCAAAATACACATATATACACATGAAAGCATCAAGATGAGGGTCTAAAAAATATATATTTTTTATTTTATATAACAGGGTGTCTTGAGTTACCCATCAACAGTTACTATATGTGCAACTTGAAACTCTTACTTTTATATTGTTACATAAGACAACTGTTTAAAAAACAAATGACATTTTAAAAAATATAAAACAATTGAAGCTTTTTTTTTTTTACATTTGAAAATAATAATCTCGAAATATTTGAAATATTCATATGCAAATAAATTGGAAAATAATTTTAATCCCGATGAAAGCTTTCGAAATATAATAATAAAAAAATTTTAATAAAAAAAAAAAACATCAGGGTTAATGAAAGTCGATATATTTGAATATCTGATATTTCATTTGTGAAAAATTGTTTGAAAAAAAAAACATAATAAAGCTTTTTAAAATCAATAAATTTTATGGCATTAAAAAATTGTTTTTTAAAAATATTTCATGTTTTTATTCTCTTTGTATTTTGTTAGATAATTGTTAGATAGAATGCAGACTCATTATCACGCATATTGGATTATATTTTTTTTTAATTTTTTTATTATCAACTGCCTAGTACTTAGAGTACCTTGATAAAATACATTGCAGGTATCTATATGTATATAAAATATTTAGCTATATATGTACAGACACATATACATTTTACAAAACTCACTCGTTGTGAAGAGAGAGAACGTAGAAAATTTCAAGCTTGTCCAATGTGTTCAAGTCGGGGATTTTGAGCTCCGCCTATCATGATTCAACAAAACCGCGCCCAAAAGCTCCTCCTCTATGTCTTTTTTTTATTTTTTCAACGTGTTGATAACCACATTGCTTGATTTGCTTTTGCGCAATATTTGAGTTTGTGCCAGAAATCATATAATCAATTTGCAAAAAATTTATTTTTTGTTATATAAAATTAAAAATAATATTAAAATATGAATTTGTCCATTGAATTTATCAATCATTGATAATAAAAAAAAATTCAATTTAATTGTATATCAATAAATTATGCAAAATATATTAATGTTTTTTTGATTTCCATAAAAATATATGAGAAAAAAACATTTTAAAATGAAACGAAATAATTTTAGAAATAACGGTTAACTATCAAAAATGTCATGCGTACAAATGAAAACTATTGTTGAGCTTAAATAAAAAAAAATAGCCTCCACTCGTCAATCAATTGGCGTGTACACGATGGGACATTGTTTAAATTAACAATGTCAAAGGTGTAGGGGCCTATAAATTTTTGTGCTCTCTCGCGTCTTTTGTAATAAATAAATATAAAAAATCGCATTTGGCCACTTGACGTAGATAAAGCAACCATACACTAAGTTTTAAAAAAAAAAAAAATAAATAAATGAGACCAGAAGGTGAGCGTGCACTTGTGAAAGCAAAACTTAAAAAAAGAAAAAGAAAAAAAAATATATGCACAAAAGTTAGCCAAATATATAAATAAAAAGAATAAAAAATGTACTTAAAATTTCATTCTTGAAATGATTTTATTCCCATTCCCACACACGGTGTACTTGCCCACCAGGTTTATCGTAATTTTATAAAAATTTTTCCATGCTAAAATTATTTGTATTAGTCCTTAGTCTAAAATGTATTTCTATTATTTTCATAACGCTCGAGAGTATCGATATTTCCGCGAGACTGGCCATTTGAGAGTCAAGATATTCATATTGACAGGGGGTCTTGTGTTAAAAAGGGGGGTCTGTAGAATCAATCATCGTGTAGTTTTGATTTTTGTTGCCCACCCCGTTGTGACACACCTTGTCTTACCCAGTCAATGACTACTGTGGTGGTATATGCCATACGCTAGGCATAATCTACAACCTACATGAAACACCTATTATCAACGGACGGATGATCCGCGCGGGAATACATCCAGGGGGTCATATTTCACGACATTTATATACAATCTCATTTGACATCAGGTTTTTTCTTTCATTTTATTACTTTTTTTTTCGAAACTTTGATGCTTACTCCAGTCAAATTACATTTCTTTTTCATTTTACATTTGTGAATTTCTTTTTCATTTTTATATATTTTCATTATTATTATATTTTCTTTCTTTATTTCAGGGTTGACAGACCCCAATGAAAAGTTAAAAGGGTGTCTTAGTCGTGCACTTGAGCACGAGCGAAAAAAAAAATCAAAAAATACTTGAAAGACAATTAAAAAAAAAAAAAAATGCGCTGACAATGTAGAAGAAGAATTATCTGAAAAATAAAAATTAGAAAATTTAAAAAGAAAAAAATATTGTGAGCAATATTGTTTATAAGATGTGAGAAAATTTTTATGAAATTGTTTTTACTTATTTTAAAATTAATATATTTACATACAAGTATTGAATGTCTTGTATCGATATTTTTTTTTGGCGGTTGTTTAAATGTGGGTATAATTTAGTGGTGAATATTCAAATTCACAAGCAGTTGTTTGATCTTGATTTGATCCTACTGCAGTATATTTAAACAATATACATTTTTAAACATAAAGAGAGAAAAAGACACTCAAATATACACTGCAATACCTACTTATCAAATTGTCGTCGACAATACCATTAAGGTAAAACGAAGGGAAGAAATATAAAAAAAATCATTTGAAAAAAACTAAAAGAGTTAAAAGAACTTGACATAGAGTGAAATATATATATGAAAAAAATTTTTAAATAAAAAGAGTATTTTGATGAAAGAAAATGAAAAGAGACATGAAGAAAAAAAATAATAAAAAATGAATATATAAGAATGTGTAAGAGTATACTTGACATTTCAATCCGACAATTTTTTCTTTTTTTTAAATGATTTTTATACTGGACACAAAGTAAGCCTATTCTTAAAGTCTCTATAAGATTTAACACGTCAAGTAGAACTTTAACTTACAAAATTTTATACTTGTATTAATTTAATTTATTTTTTTCGTCAAGACAACAATTATATATTGAATTGTTGACTACTATTAACAGAAATGTTTGTGAATAAAAAAAGTTGAAGAAGCTTATCGAAAATTTCATGGATAATGTAATTATCGCACTGTTTTTTGGGATTTTTGATGTTAAAAAAAATAAATTAAAACATTCTTGATTTGTTTAATTATGATAAGCAAATTTTGTCTGTAAATTATGTTTTGTTTTCTATATTTAAAGTTGGGGAACAAATGTATTCCTCAAGTCTATGATGATTCAACTTGAAAAATTTTGTTTTTGTTTAAAAATATAAAATAAAATTTACTGGAAAAATTTGATACGAGATTTAAAATCAATTATAAACCATGAATGTATTCATTCAATTAAATTTGATTTAATTAAAATCATGGTGTCACTTGATCTCTCAACAACTAGCCACTCGTAATTTAAAAAAACATAAAAAATTCGTGAGTTTATTTTCGTTAAAATATAATAATTATAAAGACATAAGCTTTTTTTATTTTAAAACAATCAAAAAGCCCTGGATTTTTAAAAATTATTTTTCAAAATAATTTAAATTCAAAAAAACTAAAAACACAAAAATAAAAATTTGCAAAAAAACAGTGACCCTGATACGAAGCATATGAACAAATGAATTCTAAATTTTTTTAAAATTACAATATCATATGCAAAAACACACGACTGCATGCATCTGAATTTTTAAAAAATTTTATTTTTTATACACGAGCATCTCAAAGAGTCCTTCTCGTCCACTCGACGATGGCTCATCCAGTTAAATATTATTATTTTTATACATAATTTTATACTCGATCCATCTGAGGTTAAACAAAAGAAGAAGAATCTTTTACTGAATTTCACGCAATGTCTAAAATGCACGTGCCTTTTTCCTTTTATATTATAAATCGATTTTTTTATTTTTCAACTTTTTTCTTTTTCGTTTTTTTTTTATTTTATTCAACGAAAAATTTACACACCCTCGCTTACATTTATAATATGTGGTACTTGAAGATTCATGACGTTGAAAATATATATATATATTTTTTTTTTGCGTATATACTTGTGCATCGTTGACGTTTTTCTATTGATTAACGTATCTCATTTAGTCTGAGAACAAATTAAAAAAATCATCGATTTTTTTTATTTTACATTTTTAATGTTTAAGTGGAAATATTAATGTCATTTATCTACTCAATATGAGTGAACACTGTTCACTCACTTTCAAGTGTATTATCAAAAAATTATAATGTTTTTATGCATAAGTTAATTTAAACGCAAGCTGATGTAGCAATATTCAATTATTTTCATCTAGTCACTTTAAAAGTCTTCATAAGAAATAAATTTATTACAAAATAATTGTTTTTATGTAAAAAGAAAAAATTAAATGTACAATTAAGTGTAGCAATTTGGTTCTCATAATAATTATTTAAAAATAAAAACGGATGGTATTTGATGAATGATGATTATAATGTACGCATGAGATGATATAAGCCCATCTATATAGGTACATACTTTGAACCCTTGGCCACCAGTACCACTGAAGTTTTGAGGGGTTGATTGTGACCCCCTGTTGTGTGCGGTCACGAAATACAAGGGTGGCTTTTCATTCAGGTTTAACTCTGAATTATCGTCAACTTCAACTCTTTTATTTTGTAGATATATATTATCTTGGAAAAAATTGAGAATTTATCATTTGATTTTTGAAAAAAACCATTATGATGTGAACGAAAAAAGTGAATAAAAAATTATTTTAGATATTGAATTTATATAAATTTTATTTCTATTGAGCAAAGAGGCTGAGTGGTTTGAGGTATATGGCAAAGGGCGAGACAGACCAAATATATACCACAGAATTTTATTTTCAACATGTAGATATAACATCTATAAATGGGGGTAGATTCCCGTCGCGGATAACGCTTTATTTCATCAGAATAAGGACCAAGTTCAAGATACCACGGAGCATATATTCACGCTCATTTCATACACCCACTCGGTAAAAATCTCAGTACATATATTCTTTTGTGTTTTACATATACCTATGTATATATATAATTCATATTTATTTTTATAACAAAAAATAAATCTCAATTTAAATGGGTAACTGTACTTTTGAACAAAATTTATTTTAAAATATTTTTATTATTTTTTTTATGTTTATATTTAAGAAATAAATAATAAACATATGCTTTTTTTTTTTTGTTTTATTTTTATATGTATAATATTTAGTTACAAATTTTTTTCAAGTATTTTATGACACTTTTACCTGTCGTGTATAATAAAATCAATGCTGGGAAAATATTATTTTTTTTTTTTTCATCTAAAGATATCATGCGGGCTATCGGAAGTATCTTTTAAAATTGTTTTTTCTTTTTTTTTTTAAATTTAAATAAGAGCTTTAAAATGCGGGTTTTGAAATTATTTAAAAATTGCAAAATAATTAATTTATATTTATTAATTATTTGAGAAAAAGAAGCAATTTTTTACAAATATTTTTTGAGTATGTTAGAAGAATGTTTTGTATATAAAGAGTAAAATATATATAATGCAATATAAAAAATAGCAAAAAAAAAAAGTCGTGTATATAAAAGCGGAAAAATAAAATCCGGATTTGATGGTGACGATGGAAGGAAGGTGAGTGGTAGAAGAGAACAAGAGCCCCGATGCTCGCTATTGTTTTCTCGAGTGGCACTCGCTGGTTCAATGCACGCTTGCTCCTACAGCTCATCATCATCATCATCATCTTCAACAAAACTACAACCGCGATTTTATCCATCATTCATTTTTACCATCAAAAAAGAGAAAATAAATTTTTTTCAAAAACACATTTTTTGTTATTATCGCTGTACGATAAGTTCATTTTATTTCATAATATTTAACTTGTAATTAATACAAATGTAAAAAGTAAATGTATTTAATATATTGTAAATACAAATTTACACATTGACAAAATAATTATTAATTTACAATTGTTTTTTTTACAAATATCGTGATTTTAAAAAATTATGTCAAATGAATTTAATTATAATTATTTTCTTTTTATTTCGTTATTTAAATGATTATAAAAATTGTAATATAAAGTCTTTTATGAAAATGCATTTGTCGTTTACTAAAAAATGTGAAAAATAATTCACATGAAATTAAGCAAATTGTACTCTAGTCGAATAATTATTTTTACCTTATTTTATTAGTAGCTGTTTCGATAGAGACCACTTGCACCAGAACTACCGCCACCGGCACCACCACCACGATTATTTCCAAAACGATTTGATTGCTGAGAATTATTCTGTGAAAAAAAGAAAAATAAAATTTCCAATTTGTTTATAAATATTTTACGAATATAAAAAAAGAAATTTACCCTTTGATTATTTTGTCCTGAATTTTGATAACGATTATTACGTTGTTGATGATTTCCATGCTGATTTCCATGTTGATTTCCATGTTGATTTCTTTGTTGATAATTTTGTTGTCCATAACCTTGTCCATATCCTTGTGTTCCTGAATTATTTCCATAATTATTTGTTCGAGGGCCTTGTGAATTGTAATTTTGTTGTGGACGATTGCCAAAATTACCACCAGACTGACTACTGTATCCTCTTGCAGCACCAGTGCTTGTTTGATATCCACTTGAATATCCTGCATCATTTATAATAATGAAAATAAATATGCATTAAAAAACAAAAACTATATGGAAAATAAATAAATAAATAATAATAATAGGTAATGATTGTACGTGAGTTTTAGTATATGTGGGAGTTAAAGTCGTCATGTCAAACAGGAACAATACAATATTGAGTGGTGAATGAGGAGCGTGCCGGCGCGTGTCACCTTCATATAAAAATTTATAAAGTGTAGGGGTACATATTTGTCAGCATCAAGAAACGTCATAACACGAAGGCATTACGAGTCCATAGCTAATAACAAATTTGTCAGGCAGCATCACTACCACACATCATATTTTTAACTGTAATATGCCACACTGTTTCTTTTTTTTTTTGCTTTTATTCTTAATTTATTTCTCATCTGAATAATAAATATTATCATTCAATCATTATTCAATATATTTATGAGTTTTAAATAACTGTAAAACAACTTTTATTATATAAACTTTTATTTTAAATTTTAAAAAGTGATGCTCAAATATAATTGAAATTAATGAGTCGTTTTTTTCACTTTAGCATAAATAAAACTCAAGTGTCACGAAAAAAAATGAAACAAATTGATTTTGATTAGTCTATTTTACCAATTACAAAATGTATTAATATAGTTTTTAATAAATTAGAAAAATAAAAACACACTCGTGTGATCTCTTTCAAATACAACAAAAATTTTAAATGTGTGTTCGATTGAGTTGAACATCAACTGATCTAAATTCATCCCATAAAATCAGTCAACAATCAATCAACAATATAAATCTATATGTGATTTTATCATTTTTTTTTCTTTAATTTTCACCTTTTACCAATAATATTCGCGAGGAAGGCAAAAATAACATCCCCCTGTTGGATTTCACGAGGATAAAAAGGTCGGTGTAATCCTACAACACAGTTCTGCACCCCCGCTCAATGAACATAAGCATTATACATACAGATAGAAGAAAAAAAAATAATAACAAAATAGAAAAAAAAAAAAAAAAATATTAAACAGAGAAGGAAAAAAAGTATTTTTCCCCTGACGGGTTTACACATCGGATCATCCCTCGTTATTGTTGCGTTTATG
>JAPYYR010002738.1:15589-38735 GCA_030523065.1 Aphidius colemani | reverse complement strand
TTTTGTTTTCTCGACGTTTCATAGCATTTGAAGTTATTTAAGACAATAAAAAAAAAATTTTTATGGAGCTAAGGTATTCGTGAAAAATCTAGCCAGAAACCTGGCAGGGAAGGCTCATGTGCGAAAAAAATATTTTTTTCCATTCAAAATTCACCCGGACTTTTTTGTTTTCTCGACGTTTTATAGCATCTACAGTTATTTGAGACAATAAAAAAAAAATTTTTATGGAGCTAAGGTTTTCGTGAAAAATCTAGCCAGAAACTTGGAAGGGAAGGCTCATGTGCGAAAAAAAAATTTTTTTTTTATTGGGATTGTTTTTTACATTTAAAAACAAAAATAGACAGTACATTTTTTTAGATCAATAAGAAGAAGGAATTTATGTATAAATATAGTCAATGAAAAAACTTTTAAACAACTTTAAGTCACAAATAAGTACTTTAGTTTTTCAATTGTCTCATCATCATACTACTATCAAATTGCAAGTGATGAAAACTTTTTCTATGCTATGAACTACCACCATATTTTTTTTTTTCGTCTATTTTTATAATGTGCTTCGACTGTATGTGCATAGAACAAAAAACAAAAAATAGATGGATTAAAGTTTGGAGAATAAAAGCCATTGGTAGAACAATTTAGAAAATACGTTGTAATGTAATGGACTTGCACTTGGAAAAATTATGCTAAAATATATGTATATTCTCAAGTTTTATTCATTGATAAGATGACATTATTCATCACTCCATGTACTCTCTGAAAATACAAAACACTTGGGAAATGTATTTGATATGTGTGATGAAAAATTGAACAAAAAAATGAAAAAAAATACATCTAAATTCTCCAGAGATTTTACGTCATATTTGTTTTTGTATAAATTTATCAAGAAATCTAGTGCATTATCAGCTTTATTACAACGTAAATTACCATTACTATTGTTATTATTATTTTAAATAAATAATGTAAAGTAAAAATAATGAAAAAAAAAAAAAAAAGATTTTTCAAAAAGACTTTTGTTTTATACAATTTTTCCATATTTTTTTTATTTCAGTCAAGTCGTGGGAATGGTAAGCAGGATCTACAGTAGACATAAAAGTTGAACAAGCCACTTGAACGAACCAGTGAATAAGACTCAATGTTTAAGCAGTAACAGTAGAAGTACGTATAGATATGTACTGCTGGTAAAGCAACAACAGCAATAATTGTCGTTGTAGAAATAGCTAGAGTAGTATGGAGAGTGATGAAGGTGTTCAGTGTTATCTCAATGTGTTGGTGCACTGATGCTCGGACTATGGACGACAAGGCTTGGATGTACTGAATATATATATAATGAGAATGTTGCCGTTAGCGTCGTGTACACAATATGAAGCTTGCAACTGTTGGATGTATATATACAAACACTAAATGTATATATAGAGATGTAGATAGAGATGAGGATAGTTGGGAAGATTTAGGTAGGAAGTAACGCGACACAAGAGGGACACATCGTTATGAGCGAGTACCGACCTTAACATGTGGGTCAAGCACTGACGCATACGTACATCATCCATATTGCTTGGACTTAATATACATTTACTAGACAGAGGTTCACTTGTCAATTCAAAGTGTTCAAATTTTAGGATTATGTTGGAATATGCATACATCCGTTTAGACAACATTCAGCTTATGATACACTTCAAATCGTTCATCTATTCCACTGAGAGAGCTTTATTCAAAAGTTTTAGATAACCATTTGAACATGCACATATAATGATAATAAATATTGTTATAAATAGTTGTATATCACCAACCATGCATACTCAGACAAATGTGACAAGAGGCAATGAAACTTTTCCCCAATGGAGTTATATGTTGTTATATTCCCAGGTCAACTAATATACCAAGCCAATTTGTATACCACCAGTACCTTCAACTCTTCAAGTCTTGTGTGGTGATAGGCAAATGTATATTGAAATTTGTAAAACAAAATTCTACAAATGCATATACTACCACTACAAACAACTTGATTAGTGACTACTCAATTGTAATGTCATAATTGTTATGGACTCGTTAGAGAAATTATATTTATTGTGCCAAACATTTAGGGGAAAAAGTTATTTATGAAGATTTAATGTGAAATGAGAAAAGGGAAAAACGAGAAGAAAATTGTAGGGATGAATAGAATGTTTGAGAATAGAGGAGAAATATAAAAAGGAAAAGATGGATTTCTTGGAATTTGATATTTCAAAAACCATTTGTATTGGCATGCATTCATCGTACTGATACCTGACAATGTTTTAGATTTATCTTTTTTATTTTACCATCTTGTCATAAGTACACATGACACGTTTCTTCATCTAACTTTATTTATATTTTTTTTATTTTATTGGCTATTGTATTACGTGTCATCGAGTTTTTAGGTCAATCAGTTTTAATTTTTGTAGATTTTTATAAATTTATTGTTTTCATATTTCAACTAATTAATTATATAAGCATAAAATTGAAAAAGCAATTTAATTTATATATATATTAAAAGTAATATACTAAATTATTTTGAAAATCTTGGATAATCCTCGAAAAAAAAACTTGAAACATTTAAAAAGTACATAAAAGAATTTATATTTTATTTTTTTCCTTGTAAAAAAGTTTTTGTCTAATTTAATTGCTAATTTATTTAATTTATTAATTTTTTTATATCAACTACAAATATATATATGAATAAAAAGAAAATTTATAAATATAAAAATGTTTTTATTTTTTAATAAAAATTTTATTTCCAAGCTAGTTGACTGAGATTATATTTTTAATAGTTGACACAATGGCAATTCGTAAAAGTTTACCGCACAACAACTGTAAAATATTTCTTTTAAACATTTACTCCTCATGAAATTCAAGTAAATCAAAATTTTACAACACGCCCAAGAAGTACTCTAGACATTTATATATATATATATATATTGTCTTCTTCTATTATTTTATTCTTGTGTTTAATGCTTTCTCAAGTATCAGCTATATAAGACTCACATTTTATCGACAACGATCCAATCCTCACTCATTGCTTTGTTACAAAATTAAGATCTTATTTTTTCTTTGTAAAACAAATGAAAAAATAAATCCAAATTAAACAAAAGAAAAGAACAAAGTTTCAATGAAATTCATTATTTTTATTGAATTTTTTATTCTTTTAATAATATTCAATTTTTATTCAATTTATTATCTTTGAAAAACAAAAACTTGTTTGCAAAATGATTTTACTTTTCTTTATTTGAATTTATCGAATTTTTAAAATAATTTAATTTGAATATAAATGTATATGTATTGGTGATTCAGTTGTGATCGATAGAGAAAACTGGTACAATGATACAATCGAAGATTTGAAATATAAAAAAGAAAAAAAATTACGTATGCCTTATGCATGAACGAATCACATGACAATATCTGTCGCACATTGTGAACTACAACGAAATGATTGGATCAGCGACAGTGTCTTTTTTTTTTTTTTTATTTTTTATATCGTTTTACTTTGCTGCATTTCATAGTCTATTTTCTGGATAGCATACCAAAACGTATACATAGCAAAATAGATGGTGAAAAAAAAATAAATTTTACTGTAGTATCACACGGAGTAGATAATACCCGGTGGTACAGTATATATTCGATATATACCCGACAGTGGTCTAGACGAATATATGTATAAAATAGATGTAAAAAAAAAGACAAAAAGTAAAATCAAATATGTTGAAGAAAGAAAAATAGGCATATTGAGGTAATCGTTGCCTGTAAATCACGAAAATTGTCCGATGTTTTAAGTCACGGGAGTTTTGTTGGATGAGCAAAAGTAAAAATCACGAAGGTGCCTTTAAATTATTTTTTATTATTATTTTTTTTTTCTTTTTTTATCAACTTGAATAATAATTTAACCTTCCAGTTGTAAAAGCAACTACATATCTATTTTTTATTATAATATTTTTAACAACACACCCAGAGTCAAGTATCGGCTGACCGCACATTGATACATACTACTTGGGCCGAACCATAAAATTAATATTATCATTGTCATTATTACTCCGAGTATTATTTTTATTATAATTATTATTACTATTATTAGTATGAGTTTTGAATGGGAAAAAAAAAAAATACTTTTATCACACAATCGCGATTGGTTTTCTTGTCACGCCTTAGCGATAAATTTTAACGTATCAGGGGTACTCTTTAAACTCACCTCCAATTTCCGGTTGGAAAGTTTACGAAGCCAATTTTTGTTTATTTATTTATTTATTTTTCTCTTTATTCTATCGTTGCGTATTTCTTTGTTATTGTTTTTTCTACTGATGTTACTTTGTGCAATAAAAGAGTGAAAAAAAAATTACAAAGTCTGATAGACATAAAAGTACAAAGACGTATTTAAAAATAAACCAAGTAAAAAAGCCGGATAATAAAATGTTTAATTTACGGAAAAAATAAAAAAATAAACGAGAAAATTTCATTGAGAGAAATGATGGTTACGTATAAATGGAATAATATATTGTTGAGGTAGATTTTGAATCGATAAAAGTAAACTTGAATTCCATATAAGTTAGTATGTCTGTATAGTATTAAAGTGAACAAATGGCAGGCCTACTTAAGGGAAGGCTGGTTAAACTGCATTTCCGTGATTGACTGATTACCCGTTTCAAAATCATCCGGCTAATCTCTATCTCAAATGGACTAATCATCTTATCATTAATCTATATTTGTGCATATATACGTGGGCATATATACGAATATGAGCTGCACAGTTGAGCTCATAGAGCTCATTTATTTATTAACGTTTATATTTTTCATTGCCAAATAATCAACAACAATAAATTATTTAATTTTATATATTTCCTCCTGTCTGCAGAAATTTTTTAAACCGAGTAGAAAAAAATTTAAAAAATTAGATTGAAAAAAAAAAAAAAAGAAAAAAAATTTGAATAATGCTGACAAGCTAATCTCAGCATAAAAAAAAAAATTATTGTAATTGCTTTCGTTGTGAGGAAAAAAAAAAAATAATAAAATTACCAATGTGTACTTTGGAAATATTTTTTATAAATTAAATTTATCAAAGTCCAAGTGTGTAGCGTGCCCTGTAAAGTAGAGCCAACACCTGTCCCCTGGCCCTTCGCCATCGTCACTTGTTTCCTATCCAGCTAATAATATGCACAGGCAGGAACATGATAATAATAGTGGCATAGCTCACCCAGCTTTTGCTATCGGACTCTAATGTCACCATTTTTATTTTTTTATTTTTTTCTACAATAGTTACGTTGGCAGTTTTGATAGCACATTTTGCCACGCGCGCAAAATCCACCATCAGCAACAGTAACCTGCCCTTTTACACTTTGTTCTCTCATACATGTTTGAGCTGAAACAGCGATCAATGGCCTAGATAAGGACTACCACAATATACAACAACAACGACGACGATCCCAAGGCTTTTTTACTCATCGTATGTTCAACATAATGTTACACACGCTACTACTTGTGACACTTTATACTCGAAACTTTATCAACAAACTCTCTAAAATTTATTCCATCAGCCGAAAAAAATGAAATAAAATCACAAAAAACTTTAACTTGTTTTATTTTATTTTTTTTTTTTTTGAATACTTTTATGCCGCATCGTTGATCTAATAAAATTCAATGTCTAAAATATCTGCATGAAGAATTTTTTATTTTTAAAAACCAATATTAACTGACTTGGAATTCGGTCAAATTGATTTGACTTGCCTAATTTGACTCAAACACGAATATTTAAAATATTCCAAGGGACTAAATGAAGTTGATTTTATTTTAATTTTATTATTTTTTTTATTTTTCATGTATATAATTACTGCAGTTGTTTAAAATTTTTTTTTCTTTCTCTTGATGCTCATAGTATTTTTTCTTTCTTTTTAATTTTTCAAGAATTTCTTTAATTTAAAAAATATACGGTAGTTGGAAATAATTTATGAGTATAATTTATAAATAATAAATAAATTAAAACAAGTAGTTTAAGAAAAGAGAAAAAAATAGAAAACAATTTTATGTACGTTGAGATTTTTAACTGAGTGGTAGACAAAATGTTCTTATCATTTGACACACACGTTATCTGATGCATAAAATTTTAGAGTTGTAAAGTCTTATGCAGCTCAACTGGAATCTACTCACTTTATTCACATAAAAGTTTTATAATGTTATAAACAAAATATCTCATAACTGTAATTGACAACAACTGAGCACACAAACAATCTATGATTTATTAAAAAATAAAATAAATATAAAGCTATTTTTAAATGAAAAATAAAAACTTTTTAAATTAAAATAAAATGAAAAATTTTGCAGTTTTATTTTAAAAAATACTTCGAGGACTACAATTTAATGCTTATTGTGTAGACGAAGCTTAAGGAGATGTTAATATTTAAAATACCCCAGTGATATGCATATAAGCACAAGATGAATATTGGACTTGTGGCAAAAGTTGCCGCCCATTAGAGACAATAGACAAACCCAAAGGAGAAAAAATATAAATAAAATTTAAACCTTCTACCATCAAATAAATTCTTAATCAAGTAGGTGTGTATACTAATAAATTTTTAAATAATTACTTTTTGTCTACTTGAATATTTACCATTTGTATATAATTTTATTTAAAATTATCCAACAAAATTCATATAGAAAAAACTTAAAAAAAACTTGAATATTTTATGTAGCAAAATGTTAAATTAATAAAAAAATATAATAATTTTAATTTTAATTCATATTTATTAATATGTATGATGAATAAGCTTGAATTAAATTGAAAATAGGACCTAAAATTAAATTGAGGATTGAATTGAAAATGATGGATTTTATTAAAAGTATCATATTGTATATTCACAATGTAGCTTAATGTATATAACCGAGTATTCTGATTGTGAATTTGCAGCAAGAGAAATCTCGGTATTTTAGTGGTTGATAAAATTTATGTCAAAATTGTATATCGTTTTACCCACATGCTCAAAATATACATGTAAAATATTGTATAAATTTCCTGTGTATATTATATATAATTTATCACAAATTCAATGAATTTCATTTTCAAATAATTTCAATTATCTTTTCTGTAACGAGGACAATATCACTATCAGACACTCGTATGAATTTTTATTAACTTTAACTGATAATATAGGAATAAATTTGTACCAACATATAAAATTACATTGAAAGTAATTTGTTTGTTGAAATATATATTGTCACTGTTTTATTTTTTTTATATTAACATGATTATGTGTTCAACGAATAAACATTAATAACATCAATTCAATTCCACGAAATTTATAATAACGAAAATTTATATTTTTTTTACTTTTTTCAATCCGAGTTCAGTGCTTTTATAAATGACTGATTGGTTAATAATTTAATTACCGAGTAAACTATGATTAAATTGAATTTAAAAAAATATATATTTTTATTTTATAATATTGATTAAAATTATTTTTTTCTTTTAATTTAAAAACTTATAAAAATTTTGGCTACAAGTAAATTGGATAATTAAATTAATTATTTTATGTTTGCGTTCGTTTACTTTTGTTTATATTTTTTTTTTTTTTTGTTAATTTTGTGGAATTGTTCTTGACACATTTGTTGGTGGCCTTGTATTAAGGGTTGGTAAAAAAAAAGGAGAAACAAATCGATTCGTCAAGCCAACTTTATAGGCACTGCGCCAGGTTTAGCAAAATGTATATTACCACAAGAGTATTACCAAGTTTTATATGCGGGTTTCAACTAGATATTGTGTATCGTAAAACTGAACTTTGTCTGGTGTACCGACATCTATTACATCTTTTTTTATTTATATATTTTCCTTCTTGATATTTTTTTATATTAAAAAAAAAAAAGCCCAATTTCAAAATGTTATTTGTATGTATTTTACCACATGTGTGGTTATTTCAATTTAAATTTTCATTTAATTATTATGATATTTTTTATTTGTTTTATTTTTTAAAATATTATTTCATAGGATTATCTGAAATTCATTTTCACAAATCTCTTTTTCCTAATGTTTATATTAATGACTTGGGGATTAAATTGATGTAGCACTTAAAAATTTATGTACGATTCACTGAATAACTAATGAATGAAAAAAAATAACACACAAATGACATTGAAAAATGAATATTTAAAAAAAAAACTACTTCGTTTGCAATGATATTCATAAAATTCAATCATTTTTTCTATTTTTTTGTTGGTTTTTCAATCGAATATTGTGAGAAATAAATTATTTTTATAAAATAAAAATACATGGGATATTATTAAAAATTCATTGATCTGCATGGCTATTAAATGATATCTATATTTTACTGAAGCTATTAATAATAATAAGTTATCCATCTGAAAAAAATAAATAAATATTTTTTTTTTTTTTAATAAATAGTACTCGTATTCTCTGACTCATTTATATTGGAAGCTGAATATTTTTTTCATAATAATTCTATAGAATTATTAAAGGAAGCAGTGAACGAGTTAAAAAATTGAATAAAAAATATCGATGAGCTATCGTCAGAGATATATTTAATAATACTAATGAAAGTCTCAGCTATTTAGATGAGGAGAAATTATTGCAAAATATTTTATTGAAAAAATACGACTACCATAATTGTCCGAATGATTTTCAATTTCTCATTTATATATATTTTTATTTATAATCTCTAATTGAAATGCAATTATTAAAACGATTTCATTGGTGAAAGAAAATAGAAAAAGAAGATTAACTATTAAAATTTAAAAAACAAAATTGATTTGAAAATTTAATTTAAATGATTTTCATTTTAAAAATTCATGTTGGCTTAAACATATATTTCCATTTTCTAAATGAAATTTTCACGAAATTATACTTTTACTATTTAAACAGCACAAAAATATAATAATCCTCAAAGTTTTAAATAATTTCCAATTAAAATAAGAGCATACTAAAATAACACATAATATTGTGAATGAAAAATAATAAAAATCAAAGATAAAAAAGAATAAAATGATTGTTATTGGTTGAAGAAATTGTGTATAGACTATTGAATGTATAATTTTATATGAAAACACAACGACACGTAATGGCGCATGATAATCGTTTTGAAATAAATTAAGCCGCTTATATTTCGTATACACTTAAGTGTAGATTGCATGAGAAGAAACAATAAAAGCCTATGAATTTAAGTCATAACAATTGTCTGAATGTCTTCGAATGAGAAAATATCAAAGTTCATAAATAAATATAATTGTATTTTATATATTACACACTAAATGCAGCTGAATATTTTGCATACAAATATACATAATAGTAATGAAGCGACAGCCCTTCGGCTTATAACACTAAACTTTTCGTTTATATGTGTATCAAAGTTTAAATATAAATACAGTTTATGTACATGTATATACACACAATATCCACCTTCAAGCAAATTTCCCATAATCGTTAGGATTTGCTTGAGAATGTGGTTAGAGCTTATAGAAATCCTTTGAAAGCTTTTATGGAAAATACTCTACTTGGCCAATAAAATTTAACTTTTTAACTGTTTATGTTGAGAAAAAAATACATTCTTATATTTTTTTTACAGTTTTTATATATTTTTTTAGACAAACAGATTGTACTGGAACATTTGACACACGTTAACGATGTAAATTTGTAAATATAAATGATTTTTCAGGGAAAAGAAATTAATAAAATGAATTTGAAAAAAATTGGAATATTAAAGTTTTAAGAGTCAATTTTTCATGTTCTTATCAAGTTTTGCCGAAAAATATTTTATGTATACGTGCGTGTTTTTCTTATGCTACAGATATGCATGTATAAATGTATTTTTTTCTATTTTTTTTTTTCATAAAAATATCTTACGCTCTGTACACGCGAGTACTTTGGGTTTTACGTATATCACGTAGAGTCGTTTTTCTCATTTTCGTCCAGATACAAAAATTTACTCTGCAATTTTGTATATATTTTGATTTTTTTTCACAATTTTATTTCTATTTATTCATTTTTTATATTTAGTTTTTTACTTTTATATGTTTGTATATTTTTTTTTTTTATTTTCATCTCTGGATTCAATCATCACTGTATACTACTCTAAAAAATTATCAACAATAATGTAGATGTGTATGAATCTCGATAAAAATAATTTAAAAAATAAAATGTTTTATGAAGTATATATATTTTTTATTTATAAAATAAATATGTATTTTTAAAATTCCCTAATTCAAGCAGTAATTTTTTAATGAAAATTTACAAGAGCTCGTTAATATTTATTTTTTTTATTTATGCAACGTTAAAAAAAAAAGTATATATATGATTAAAGTGCAAGTACCTACGTGTTAAATATAAAATTAATGGAATTTTACTGCGTTGACATAATGTTTTATTATTTTTATATTTTATTTATACTCATTTTTATATTATTATTATTATAAAAGCTTTTATTTTTTGTTATTTTGGATTGAAAGTCCAGAGAGCGTATAGGTCGTTACGACTAATTGGTGAGTCTGAAGTATAATTATTCAACGAATAAAAAATATGATAAAAGAGGTGAACAATCATGCACAAGGTAGTGCAATATAAAATACAATAAACGAGACTTTAAAATCGGAACCAATTAAGTCTCAGCTCAAACAATGAAAACGTGAATAATAACTTATATTAGGTTAGTGTTAAAAATATAAAATAAATGTTCAAGTTAAATGTGAAAACTATTCAAGCAAGCAATAAAAAATATATACATATACTTCGAATGATATTATTAATTTATTTAAATTTAATCAAAACTGTTGGGGAAATTTCTTTTGCTTTATATTTTTTGTTTTCATGTTTATTATTATGTTTTTATAAATGTTTATTCATCTATTTATGTCTATCTTTTAATAATTAAAACAAATACATGAAAATCTTTTAGAACGGCTGATAATTTTCAATTTAAATTTAATTTTATTTGCGTATTTAGCAGCACTATTAGTACGAGAAATTAATTTCACCGAGTCGCGTATCAACCGCATGCGGCCTGAAGAAAATGCTTTTGACTTTCTATGAACGCAAAATTAGTATTTTCTTAATTGCAATATAATTAATATTATAAATAATATATTTTTATTTATCGAATTTTAATCATTAATATATTTTTAATGACTATCTAAATTACAAATTTTTTTTTTTTGGCTTTTTTCATAACCGCAGTTTATTTATTTTTCTACAGCAGCTTGTGAAGGTTTTTTTTTTTTCTTTTTTAATTTCAATTAAAAAATTTTATTCATGCTAAAATTATTTTTTTTTAAGGTCATAAGTTCTCAAGAACGACGAGTCATTTTCTTTTAAATTTTTTACTTATTTTTTTTCAAAAGTATATGTGCTGCTATTATTATTACTTTGAAATTAGCCTACTTTTTTTTCTGGAATATTTATAATAACGAAAAAATCCAAAATTTCAAGTCACGTTTTTTTTTAAATAACTGATTTTTCATTTATTTAATTTTTCTTTTAACTTTTGTTTTACTTCAATGTGTATTTTCCGAGTATAAAAAAGCAGATTAAAAATTATTATTATTATTAATGACATTATTTCACATACTCAGTGATAAACTCATTTTTCAACAGAGAAGCCTAAAACTGAGATACATTCAATAACTACTCTCAGTACATATAGAGTGTGGGCTTATAAAAGTTTCATTTTTCATTGTAACTCGGAGGATTTTACGATGGGAAGCCACTCTCTTCCATTTTATTATTATTTTTCTTTTAGTTTTTTTTATTTTTTTTTTAATTCATATTTATTTTATACAGTATGAGATAAAATATACCTCAAGTACACCAACTGTATTATATATTTATATTTTTTTATCTCTGGTATTTTTTACCAAGATATTTATCTCAAATGAAAATAAAGGGAAAATTATTTCTACAATCCTACATGTAGATGAAAATTATTACATTTCAAAAGTGTTTTAGTTGATACCGAAAAATTTATATTGTTTATTTTCATTGAAAAATATTTATCATACAATCGGTGTTCTGTTTACGATCAGCGTTTTCTATATGAATTTATTTTCACAAGATATTTAAAATGAAAAGAAAAAAAAATCGTGCATCAATTTAAAATGAATATTATTTATTTATTTATTCATTTTTGAATAAAATTAATAAATTTGTGAATGACATAAATATAAAAAGTACATTGAATTTCAAGGATGTTTATAAAATCATGAAATCTCTGGATGAATTAAATTTAAATAGAAATAAATTTTTTTTACGAAATTAATTTACCCAAAAGAAAATCCCCGAATATCTCAAAACTAATTGAAGTACCTTTTTTTTTATTCTTATAAATCAATTCGCTTCTATTTATTTCCCTTTTTTTTTCATCAAATAATACATACAAATCAGAAAATAAATTTGTAAATTTATAGTTGTAAAATCAATGAAATTGAATGAAGAAAAACTTGAATATCTTAAACCTTTTTTTCATTACAAATCTATTTGCATCAATTTATTTCCGTTTTATTTTTAATTGAAAAATACATATAAATGGGAAAATAAATTTATAATTTTAATTGTAGCAAAATCAAACGATAAAAAAAATAAAAAATGTTCATTTTAACAATGGATTCAAAACAGCATGTAAAATTTCACTATTCAATTCGAATTCACAATTTTTTTGTAACGACATATACTTTGAGTGTCGTGTCGTCTCTGCACGAGATTTCTTTCACCATTTCGATTACATTTTGATACTTTTTTATTTTTTATATAACTTTTTTCTTTGCCAAAGATCTCTTGTTACACTAAACTCACTTGTGGATGTTTTATGTTTTATCTGCACTTTGACAGACAGATAAAACGAATAGAACATTCACTTAATGTATTCTATCACTTTTTCTTATTGTTTACATGTATTCATTTATATAAATATATTCTCTAAATGAATAAATGTAGCATATAAATAAATAAATAAATCTAGATATACATGCAAAATGTTTTTTTCATTTAATCGTCTAAAGTAGGCGTATAAAAAATAAGTAGTCCAGCTCAATATTAAGTCAGACGGGAAACAAATAAACTACTGTGCAATGACAGATAATGAAAAGTCTCCGGTAAAGCTTTAAATATGATTTTCTCATTTTGAAATTACTTTTTTCTTTTCGTTGTGTATTTTTTTTTTGTTTTGCGACATGTAGCTTGCGGCTGTTTTGAAAAACTTTTCTGTTTTGACATTATTTTTGCATGAAACCACCGCGCCTTTGAAAAAAACCCAAACAATGATTCTGACAAGTTACGAACGTTCTAATCACCAACAAACAAATAGCACATACATATATGCAACCTACTTGTCAACACACAATAGAATACCAAGGAAATGTATTTACAGAAATTACGAATGAGTGAAACTTCAAGATGTAAATTTAATATGTGCAAAAAAACAAAAAAAAAAAAAGCAATTGTATATAATTATTTGATATTGTTTGTGACTTTGTGTATTTAATTTATTAATTTATGAACTTGTTAATGAAGGTTTCTACATCAATTATTGATGCATAAGTAATTTACGTGTGTTTCTCATCAGCACTGTGAAAGAGAGTGACTATTTTGTATAATTCATGCAACATATATATAAGTTATTATACAATACAATTGTAAATGTACTGCGAGATGTTATTATCATTAAAATAGAAGCATACAACAAGTGAAAATTGTATGCAGTTGATAAATTAATATTGTTAATATATCAGTAACTATTCATCCATAATTACTTGATGAAAATTATATGAGAAAATTAAAAAAATTAAATTGATCGGTAGACTGATTTTAAAATTAAAAAAAAAAATGTTTTTTATTAGTTCTACTTTTTGTCAATGAAACTAAAAATATAAAAATTCAAAAGAATTGAAATTTTATAAAATTAAAAGAATAAAAAATTTTCGTTTGATAAAAATAAAATCGTTTAAACAAAAAATATTTCTCGTTTATTTTTAGTTGAATTTTAAATTCATTTATCAAAGTTTCATAACCGATAAATTTTCATTATGTTAAAATAAAAATAATAATAATAATATTGTAAATTAAATAAGCAATTTCCTGATTGAAAATGAATTTTTATTTTTTAAAAATATATTATAAATACATTTTCAATAGTATAAAATAAAGAATAAAAAAAAATGGGGTAACATAAAGATTGAAGATTATTTGTATATAACGGAATTGTCCAGATAAATTATTTATAAACTTGACGTCAAAGACCTAGAGACTATGGCAAAGTTAACAGTTGTTAACTGCTTTATAACACGAGAAAACCCTTCACGGAAACTTGGCTACATTAAAAGTAGCAGGAAAAATACCCTCAGTAGTCGATACCTAATTATTCAGTCATGTAATATGTAGAGCCATAGGCAAACTCATTTTATTTATGCCTACCAAATATTCAACATTCGGTTATATACAAAAAGAGTATATATAATAGTTTGCTACAACAAAATCGATAAGTGCTGATGCTCTTATGTATGCCCAATACCGAAGTTACTCTCTCATGTAATGCTCAAACTAAAAGCTTCAAAAAAAATAAAAATAAAAAAAAAAACCAGAAATGACAGTAAAACAAAATAACAATAAAAAATAAGTATTAAAAAAAAAAAAATACATAGGTTTATAAAAAAAAAAAAAAGCACAAAGAACCGAAAGCAAAAAAAAAGCACTGAAAGTATTGTAGTGTATTGTGGGTGCCATAAGATGGAAAATAAATTGCTGTTTTTTAAATGTAATAAAAAAAAGCAAAAACAAATCGAAAAAAAAATTGATAAAAGCGAAAAAATATATAAAATTTCGGCACTATGTTCTGTTGTACTGGCAACATTTATTTTTTTAAATTAACAGTTGGGTTGAGTTAACTCTGTTGCGTTATATTTCTACACGTCAACGATATATATTACAGGTTGTATGGAGTATAACACAGACAATGAGAAAAGTGATTTTCTCCTGCGGTGAAAATTTGTTTCGAGAGAATGATTTGACGTATGTTCATAAAGTCTACAATACTATTTACACGTGACACACATATATATGTTCCAAAATATTATACAGTATTACATTGATTTACACATATTGAAAGAGCAAGTATATTAAGCCGGCGGGCATATAAAATATATAAATTTTTCAACATATCGTATCTCAATTCTGGACAATTCCCAACTAGAACAAACCTTAAAATTCAACACAGAATTTTCAAACTAAAATATATGCTATATTCACATTCAACCGGCTGAATTTTTATCTAACTTTGTTTTTTTTTTTAATACTTTTTCAAGGATTATATACATTATATGGACAAACTCGAGTAATTTTAATGAAAAAAAATTCAAAGAAGAATTATTGCTTTTATTTGGTTTATTTTTTTCTAACGACACTTAATTAGACTCAGCTGAATGTGACCAAATGAAACGGCAATATTGCATGATCAATTTATATACGTGAGCTTGGTGAGTAAATTTAACCATTCCATCATCAACTGATTCAATGTCTGCTTTGACATTTCCATTAATCTCAATGTTTAATTAATATCACTATACATTTCTGTAATCAGCTTTAATAGTGTACTATATATTTATTTGAATGATAATTTTTTTTTGTCAAACTATATATAAGCAAATCCATCTTGATAAAATATCATAACTGCAATTATTTTAATGAGATAATTTAAAGTTATAAAAATATTTGTGCTCAATGAAGTGGTTTTTTTTTGTTTAATTTAAAAATACAAAAATTATTTACACTACTGATCAATGGGATACATTAAAATAAATTACTTTTAAACTCAAATTAACAGAAAAAAGTTCAACTAATATTTAATTGAGTAAAATCTGGGTTATTTCAATAGAGAGAAATTTATTTATTGTTGGATTCTGTAATTTTATGTAAATAATTTTTTTGAAATATATAAATACAGCAGATAATATTATAAATAAATAAATATCATATCAGTTTTAATCAACTGATTTAAAATATCATAATAAATCAAATCATTCAATAATTAATTAAAAATGATTTTTTATTTTCTATTAATGAATTAAAAAATATAAATAATTGATTAAATTAAATTACTAAATTAATCAATAAATCAATGATAATAATATGATTTATAATTTTACGAAATTTAATTATTATTCAATTATAAAATACCTTATCATTTCAATGAATCAATTTGTTTCAATTATTGATTAACATGAGTAAATTAAATTATCAGTGAAATTTATAACTAATTTTTACAACTTGAATTTAACAATTCCCTAGCTACAGTATAGAAGCCATTTCTAATTTTGAATTGTTTATCTTTTTTATTTATTTATTTATTTTATTTATTTATTTTAAATGAATTGGAATGAAAAAAAAATATAAATTTAATGACAATTGACTCATTAATGTTTGAGTGTAACGATTGAAAAGCTGATAATGACAATTAGCTTACAAATAGCATCAGTATTTGCATTGAATTGTTTATATATGAAATTGCTTACGATAGTTTCATTTAACTGGTGAATTATAATCGAATGTGTCTACATTTTCGATACAATGTTTTATTCAACATTGGCGTGTGCCCTTGGAAAATAATCAATTGAATATTTTAATTTTATACGATTATTATTGTCATTGTTTTAACAAAATAAACACGCAATTTTAGATCTATTTATCTATTTAAATGGAAAAATTATGCGATCATTTTATTTTTTTTTTCAATTTTAAAAATATTGGCTAGACAGTTTCATTTTTTATTAACTTTTTTAGTCCTGGACTTTATTAATTTCATGCAGGCAAAATTTGACACGCATTGAATGAAGAAAAAAAATAGAATCATTTTATATTGTGAAAAAAAGAAAAATATTTAATCAATTGAAAAATGCAGCACACAAAATAATAGAGAGTCAGAATTTATTTGGTTCAATATGTCAACCTGGAAATTATTGGAAGTGTAAATAACAAATTCTATGAAAATATTTTATAAATAATTTCAATTTTAAAGCAAAATTATTTAAACGTGGAATGAAAATAATTTCAAAATGTTCAACATATCTATTTAATTAAAATGAATACGACGAATATTCTCATGGGTTAAAAAATGGAATACAAACAATTTTTTTTTCTCTATTATTTCGTTGGTTTTTTCTTTTTTCAACATCAATATTATAAATCTCACTGGTTGATGCTATTGTCATGCAAAAATGCATTTTTTTCTTTATGATAGATAAGATAACTACACATCTGGCAGTCGTATTCTCGTTGCAGAAACATCAACGTGAAAATACCCAGATATACAAAAATTTTTTTATCAGATATAATTCTCAAGTATGTACTCTGAGATGTAAAATAAAGGAAATGAAGAAATAATAAAAAAATGCATGAGTAAAAGAGTACTACAAAACAAGAAAATATCTAGACGAAAAAAAAATAAAAATTCTCATTGGCATAACACAACGAGTGACATATATATTTCTTTAAAATAAAAAAAAAAAAAAAACCAAACAAAAAAAATGAAAATTTACTACTAAATTTACCCCTTTTTTTCATATATTATTTTTTAAAAAGCACGCAAACGGGGAACGTCAAATCTTTTGTGTGATGCCAAGTGAGTTTACTTAGAGAGAAAAAAGAAATAAAAGAAAAACCCTCGGTACACCAATGTGAACACGAAGAATAATACCCGAAGACAATTCTTATTCTTCTCTTGAATTAAAAAGAAAAAAAAAATATAAATATACAAAGAAACAAAGTAATAAAAAAATTTAAAAAAAAAAAATACCCTGGTGTGTGATCTACCTGAAAAAAAAATCTCCGACTTGATTTTTTTGTTATTTTTATTTTCTTTCTTCCCAAAGAAAAAGCTTCGTCTCTAATTATCCGATTAAAATTAATTGCTCATAATTATTAATCAAAATTAAATTATTCATTTGAAAAAAAAAAAACAAAAAAGAATTAAAATGTCATCAGAGATATTTATAAGATCAATGTCAAACAGTTTATATCATTTAATTTTAATGGAGAATTGTGTAACCTGGCTAACACATTATTAACTTCACAATCAACTGGCTCAAATAACTAACGTGTTTCACCATTTCAAGTTATGCCAATTACACTCGATTGGCTTACACATCTATTCCCCTCATCCAAGTAGATTAGTTCAATACATACATGTATGGTATTAAATGTTAATGTGGAAAATACACCCTTGGTCATAAACAACGTAGTCACATTTTAGGAAATTGTTGTTAGTATTGTGGGACGAAAATTACTTTGTGGCAATTTTGTAATACAAGTTTCATCATGAGACGATCAGACGAATGTTGTGAGAAGAAAGAAAAAAAATAGAATGAAAAATAGTTGATGATGATGATGATGATGGTGATGGTGGTAAAGGTTGATGTTGTTTTTGTTGTTGTTTTTGTTGTTGTTGTTGGTGTTGTTGGTGTTGAGAGTTAAAATAAATAACATACATGTCATATGTATTTGGATAAAGAGTGAAAATAGAGCTTTGAGAAATATCATGTGTACCAGTTGCTACAGACGCTTTTAGTTGTTTATTATTAAATGTATACGACAAAATTAAATGAAAATTTTAACTTGTCATTTCCTTCGCTATATATATACACTACATATTCAGTATCAAACACCAACTGTCAACTATTAAAACCGCAATAATTACCTCTCAATAATGTTACTAAAAACATGAATTTAATTGTAAAACAAAAGTTCAGTGAAATATATAATTTTACATAACATTTGAAATATTAAAACTTTATTATATAAATCATAAATTATGTATATTAAAATAGCAGAAATATAAATAAATGAATTTGGGGAAAAAAATTTCAATTTAAATAGAAATTTAAATAAAAAAACTTAATCTTTTGGATATTATATTTATGATTTTTATAATTAATGTACTTTGAGGTAAAATATAAAATATGTAAAGTCATGTCAGCTTAAATGTTTACACAATTTTTCTTCTGAGAGAGAAAGAGGGTGTACACAGTAAATATCAATGTCGTGCAAGTATTTTTTAAATATTTATTTTGTAATTTTGATCAAAGTACTTGATTTTTATTTTCATTCAATTTATATGTCATTTTAAAAATTAATTTTTATCACCTTTTGTGAACTATTTATACGTGAAAATTTACAATCAATTGATTTATCGATTTTAAGTTACATTTTGTTTTGGCATTGCCAGGACTTTTTCTAAGCAATTTTTTTTTTTTTTCTGAAACTTTTGCAGTGAGTATGTGTGGTTGAACCATGGTTCAGCTAATTTTTTTTTTTATTTATTTGAACTCATCCTTTTTATTTTTTATATATTTTATTTTTTCATTTTATTTTTCTACCTGTTTCTCATGGGACCACAAGAAAGAGATAAATCTCTTTGAAACCTTTGCTTTAAAAATACCAATAGTGGTTTTTTCAACGTCAACGAGTTTTCAAATAAAAGTTTATTTTTTAATAGGCAAAATTGTTGTTATTATTATGTATTTACTTTTATAATATAATATACATATAATTTGAAAATGATTGGAGAATAATGAATGACGTTAAAACTAATTTATTGGATAAACTATATGAAGCTAATTTAAAAACTGATAATTTTAAAATTCATATCATTAATTTGTCACGAGTGTCAGTTTTAAATTGGGTAAAAAATAAAAAAACCTAATAATTCCTTTATTTTCTATATTAAAAAAGACATTGCTATTTATTTTTCTTCTTTCTCGTGAGTTGTCGAGCTCAACAATTATTTATAGTCAAACAAATACGTACAACAAGTTTTCTTGTGCCAATTAAAATTATATGTTACTGTGAATTTAATGTATTTTTTGATGAATAAAATATTAGCGAATGATATGGTTCTTTGTTACAACTAAACGGAAATAGTAGAAAAAATTCAAGGCATATGCACTTTAATAAATGAAAAGAATGAAAAGTAAGAAGAGCAATTGTTTAGAATAAAATATGAGCCATTATTTTCTTTTAAATAAATATAAAACTGTACGATTAATTATTTTATTAAATCGATTTTAAAAATACAGATAATTTATTAAACTTTCATGACTGTATAAAAACAAAAAACACTTAAATTAAATTTATTTATTCACAGAGAATATTAGTCAAAGATGACTCAAGTATTTATTAAGTGCATATAAAATATATATTTAGATTTTCATATGCGGCTAATGGAACTTTAAAAAATTACTTTAATATACTTTGATATACAAACTTAGATAATATTATTTTTATATTATTACTTGTTGAAAATTTTAACACGAAATAATAGTAAAATAAAAAGAAAAATTCATTCTTCCTTCATTATTGTCGTAACAATTACAGAAGTGTATCTTTAAATAAACTTTACAACAAAAATAATTAATTTAACGTGCATTATAATGAATAAACAATTTTGAATAGACAATATGTTAATTTTATTATTATAAAGTTTTAATTATTCAAATAAAATTATATGCAAAAATAATGTAACTCGCGTTAAACAAATAGAAAATATTCAATTGGACACATAGATAGCTTTCAAAAAGGGAATTGTGTATAAATCCATTGTTAAAAATCTGATTCAAGTGAATTTTAAACTTCTTCAGACTTTTGCTACAGTTAATTACAAGAAATGTCTCTGTCTTAGGTATCACCTCAAAAACTTTAAACCCAATAAAAAGTTGAAAAATAAAAAATATAAAAAAGTCAGTGAAAAACCATTCTTCTCCGGAAAAGTGATTTTCTCTCGTTTTTCTTTCAGGCAATTCTAGTCTTATTTTTTTCATTCTTTTTTTTCATCGTCACGTCACTCCTATGATTTTTTTATTTTTATTTCATTTTTTTCCCTTCTTCTTTTTAACTTTAAATTTTTTTTTCGTATTTTCACGATTACAGTAGTACCCAGAGCTTTTTTAAAATTCTCAAAAACCATTGAGATTGTTGGAAACAACAAAGTCACATTGCCTCAGTACCAGACTTGTTATTTCATAGCTATATATTTGTTATTTTTTATTCTTGACTTTTGTGTCTTAGAGAAAATAAAAAAGAGAATAAAAAACCGATTGTGTTGAGAAAAATAAAAATGTGAATGCAAGTCACATCTTGGAGAAAAAAAAATAAATAAAATACTGGAAAATGCGTGTCGATGTATACAAGACATACGAGAGTTTCAGCAACAATACTATTTTCACAGGACATTTTTCACATATATAGTCAACAATTTTGTTTGACAAAACTTTTATCAACAATGTGAAAAAAAAAAAAAGAAAACTAAACCCTGTTGTTATGATGTAAGCTTATCGGTGTATAAACCAAGAAAATCACCAAGTCTTGCAGTTGAACTCTTCAAATAAATCGCATAACATGCCGACATAAATTCTTTTTCATTTTTTTATTCTTTCATAAAATATGGATAAGAGTTTGCCATAGTGATCGATATATATGTACATCATTGTCATGAATAAAAACACTATTGCTGTTGAAAAAAAAATGAAAAAAAAGCTAGAAGATCAAGACGACAAATGTTATAGATACTAAAAATAGCAAACGATTACGAGTGCTTATCACGTACAAACTGATATTCGACTTTTGATATGTTTTTCATTTTGTGACAGAAAAATAAAATAAATCATAAAAGTATTTATATTTTTTTATTTATTCATATATAATGATTTTGAAAATTTAAAAATTAAAATTTATTTCGATACTTTTAAACAGTTATATTGATAAAAATTAATTTTAAAAAAAAAATTAAATTTCCCATCAAACGCGTTTTCAATTGAAAAATAATTAATTTATAAATTTTTTTCATAAATGCATGCAAATTTAATGAATTCTCATATGTATCACGCTATGTAATTGGAAAAAAAAATAATCACAAATTAACAATGACCGAATTGACGTATTGTAAAATTTATTTTGTTAGATATTTCAACAAATTTGGAATGATAGTCAGGAAAGCATTAGCGTCTTTGGTAACGATTCATTATAAATGTCTTTGACATTTGACATTACATTGTTGGTAAATCTACTTGTGTCTAGATTCGTAAACTATACTGGTTAACCAGTAAATGAATAGAGGTATAGATAACCGCGAGTTTCCGACTGGGTAGAGGGCACTTCCGAATGGGTGGTCAGACTCCTTCCTGACTCAAAGTTGAAACGACCCTGTCGACCCCAAAACTCGTTCAACTTTATTTATTGCTTTGAAATTATTTCTTGATCAACTTTATACACAAAAGCCCATTTTTTTTGAACCCATAATATTTTTTTTCTTATTTTTTTTTTTGATAAAAAACAAATTAATCTCAATCAAAAAGCTCGAATTTCATAAACTAAATAAATTTATAAATTGATTGATTGATTGATCATCAAATTGTTTAATATAAACACACAAGTGGATGAATTTTGTTTCAATAAACTTCTTATATAACAATTTATATATATGAAAAAAAAAGTAAATAAAAAAACCACTCAATTAGCTGTGACATCATGAGAAATGCCACCAAGAACTTGTAAATAATGAAAATGGTGATTGTGAGAATGTCAGGAGGGTAAGATAAAAAAAAAAAAAATTTATGAAGTTGTGGTTGATAATAAATATATATAAAAAAAACTACACGTAAAATTGTCTCCTTATTTTTCGAGTCTAGACTACTCAAGATGGAAATGAGGCTGGCTTCTGGCGGCATGAAAAATTAAGTACACAGCTAAGGGGAGGTACGCGTTAGAGTATTTGATATACATAACATTTTCAATTCTAGTGAAATGTCTTAACCAGCTACTTGATTTATTTTATTTTCCACAATTTTTAAATATATATTTTTTTTATTTATTTATTTCCTAGTTTTTTATGCTGGGAACTGTATGCGGTTCAGTCAGTTGATAAAAAAGAAAAAAAAAAAGTATTCGGTACCTTTTGCCAAGATCATCGTTTAATCTTATCGAATTGGATGGCGACATAGTTTCGATTCGTTTCCTTAACGAAGGCCATGTCGAATAAAAGTTTCATACCCCTTGGAAAAACCGCCTAGCCGATTGACCCGGCAGTGTATGTTTCTTGGCATCGAGCCAACTATTTTTTATTTTTACTTTTGATTTTTCTTCATTTTATTTTTCACTCATTTATTTCTGTTTTTTTTT
>JAPYYR010002738.1:0-15555 GCA_030523065.1 Aphidius colemani | reverse complement strand
TTATACTTGTACAAAGTCTTCACGGTGAATCTTGTTATTAGGTTATTTCGTAAGATTTATAGGCCACCGGCTGTGTGAATGCCGCGAGCAGCCACACAATTTTGGCACAGAAAATACTACCGTCTATTCTCTCAAAGTCATCTCGTTGCTACAAAATCTTTTCCTCGAGTTTTTCTTTTTTTTTTTTTCACCGTAACAGTTATTACAACCACGTGACTTGAATTAACAATATATTTTTCTTTCATGGCTCAACTCGAATGTTAATTTATATTTCAAAATAAGTAGAAATTGGCTATACATATAGACGTGCATGCTAAGAATTTTGTAACTAAAATATATTTAATAAATTTTATGATATGTCAGAAATATGATTCTTTATGTATTGGATATTTTTACTTTTTTTTCAATTCATTTTATTACCCCACACACTGAGAGATATGCATTTTCCATTAAATATACGAAAAAGTATATATATCTAAGGGTAGAGCCGATATTTCTGTAACCATTCTGTTGGCATGAACAATTCAGACAATACATATGTATCATTGACAGTAAAATATTGCTTTGTATTCATCTGTAATTGCTATTCTAACTTATGGCTACATGTATTTATGGAATTTTCATTTGTCAATTTTTGTCTCTCTCATATACAATTTTTTATTTATTTTATTTCAAATAAAAATTACTTGAATTTTGCTTTTCATATATCGTTCTTTCAATATCTCAATATATATAAACGCAAGCATACATCCGATTTTCCTATCAAACTTTTTTGGCATATCCGTCGTTGAAAGTTTTCATTTCAAAAGAGGTTTAGCAATAGTTATTTCATTTTTTTTATTTCTTTTCTATTATTATTAATAAATTTTTTATTTTTTATTTTTTTTTTCTTTTGATCAAAACGAAAGCAAAGTATCGTCGTTATTTTATTCAACATCTCCAATCAAAGTTTATCTATATGCAAAAAAAGTCTCTATGTATATAAAAAGTATATTTGGAAAAAAAAAATTGGCAAATTAAAGATTTTGCCAACGTTTACTTTTCAACTCGTCACATAGACAAACCCATAGATATATAAAACTCAGCCCACTTTTTTCACTGACAAATGGACAGGTTTGCTTATCACTAAATTTGAGTGCTGACATCGAATAGTTTTTTGACAGAATGTTGGAAACTTTTTCTTTTTTTTTTAACTTAAAAATTGTTTTTAAAAAATAATTTTTTTTTTTCTATTTATCTATTGCATTTCTGATATTTCTTTCATCTATAATTACACGAAAATAATGTAAATAAAAAATTTCTTTTTAGATAATGACTAATGAGCTGATAAAAATAATTACCGTTAATAAATTATCTAAATTAAAGTTACAAAATATGTATTTATTGATAATTTATAGAGGAAAATTTTTATATAAATGAATAAATTTTTATGGCTTTATAAATTTATTCATTTATTATAATAATATTTAATATGTAATTTTATCACTTCTGTTTTTCGTTGTTAAAGCCGCGAAAAAGTTGAACAATCAATTCATAATTGAATTTGTACTTGCACCAAGGCAAGACCAGCCGTTCGAGTTTGCCTCGTAATGCAATTATCGAAGGCAGGCTACCTTGTGAGAGTAATTTTAATGTCTCACAGAGCGTGCATTGAGAGGGTGTATGAGATGGGAGGCAAATTAATATATCTATATATTAGAAATTACAGAGAAAAGCACAAGCAGTCAAGTGGTACGACAGTTCACAGCATGATGGTGTGCTGCGTACATATAATTTAGTAAAAAATATATAAACGAGATAGATAAAACGAAAATGTAATTAGGGAGTTGCATAGTACTATGAGACATTTATCGTAATTTTGTCGTTACTACCTCGTAAAATTTATTTTGTTTTACGAACCATTTTTTACAGCTTTTTTTTTTTATCATTTGACGTCGTAAATTTTTTATTTTTCAATAGAAATACAGCTACTTTCCTCTCTTTTTAAATTATTATAATGGTTATTTCTTTGATCACAAATTATAGTGGTTAAAATTCATTTTAGTTTGAATATATTGAGAAAATTTTTTACATTACTTAAATTTACATTAGGAAATCGTAAAAAAATATATTTTTACTATTCAAGTTTGAATATCATATCGATTTGTTTTAGAAGGTAAAAGAGTCAGTAAAGCTCATATTCTTCCTGATCTACGTGAGGTAAACGGCAATGAGTACCTTTAATAATAGTAAAGGCAAAGTGAGCTTTCTGCTTTTACTGAATAATCGTGTGATGATTATTTATCGTGAGACGATTGTTTATCTAAAGCTGATAAAATAATCAAAAAAAGCTCACTACTTTGTCCCCATAAAACTATTAATTATTTCAAAATTTAAAATTCCTATTTTTAATTAAAAAAATAAACTTATAAATCCTTTTCTGAGGAGACAGGTTGCGACATATTGCTGTGTAGTTGCTACAATTTGTTTATTTACAAATGTTAATTTTTTTTTAAAAAATTATATTATCAGTGTGAATTAACGCGTAAATTTTCGTGTGAATTAACGCGCGAATTTAGGTGTCAATTTATTAACACGAATGGATTAGCTCTTCCATAAGCCATCCATCGACTTGAACAATTTTTATATATAAGCAAGACTAAAAAATAAAATAAATAAAAATTCTTTCAATTTTTTTTTTCTACAAAGAATGAAAAACAAATCCTAATATTTTGAATGGTTATAGTTCCAGGCAAATGCTATTTCCCAAGTAATATTCCCATGAGAGAAACAAAACTCCACTACATCCAATATATTCACTATATTTATGCCCATATTCTATGTTGGTCACATAACGTTGGTAACCACCAAGTCAACAAACAAAATCCCTCGCGAATATCAATATTTAAAATTTATAAAAATAATGTTAAATATTAAACTTATAATTTATTTATCGATAAGAAAATAATTTAAATAATACTATTACAAATTTAGAATCAAGTTTAGATATTCTTCGAGCAAAAGTTTGTCAGGTTAAGGTCATAACTCATAACAATAATTAGATATATATACATATATATTAAACTATAAGAGTTATGAAGTTTTGAATGTAGATAAAATGATAGCTGAAAAGGTCTTGGATGACTCTAGAAAAGATGTATGATACCATTTTAAGTTTATCTTGTATAAGGTTATATAAGTTATACTTGTGTGTGGACTAATTTACATTACATCTGCATGCAGCATCGCACACGTTATCCCAAAACTCATGTCGAGAGAGTGCTTTACTTTAAACACTTGTACAAGACCATGTCACAAACCAACTGTATGAACACAAGGTTAATGGCTTATAATTTTCATAGATAATTAAGATGTCTAACGCGATTAAATGTTATTATTCATTTTTTTTAATTTCATAAATAAAATTTCTATTGATTTAATAATTATTTGTTTATATTTCTACAACTTTTATGATGAAATGTTGGTTGGCTATTTGATATTTATTTATTTATTTATGAGGAATTTTAAAATTATTTTCTATTCGTTTATTGACAAATATGGAGGTATTGCAAAGCTAAGCTAAGCTACTCAGTAATATCATCACGTAGAGGAAGACCATACTAGAAATTCAGATAAAGTAGATTTTACATTATATATAGATCAATTTTCTTTTGTCAAATTCTCAACATTCGAATTTATATTTTTAGCTAAAAAAGTTGATTCAACAATTCAGCTTTTTGACGTCAATCAAATGTGAATTGAAAGATTTAAGTTACGTACTACTTGAAACTACTTGAATAAAATTTGAAGAGTTTTATCGTGAGATTTGGTCATGCGTGTAGAGACTAACGAAAAAAATAAATAATAAAAAGTAAATAAAAAGAAAAAAATTACGTAAATTAGTTAACTCATTTAGTATACACTAGAGCGAATAAAACTACTGCAACTTTTGGCTTTTATTTTTATTTTATCCACGTTGGAAATGCTCGAGTTGAACAAGTTATAGATTTTTTCGCGCTTTTTATTTCATCAACAACATCACCTTTTTAATGTTTGATTAAACTTTGTTTGTCATGTCTCATAATATTTATTCGTCAACATATTTATTAATTGAAAAAATTATGTAAAAATTTACTCACCAGTGGTGTAATCAGTTTGCTGAATCGAATGGCATGTGTGTTGACAACGACGGTTGAAGATCAAATCTGAAACAATAAATTTTATCACTCAGTAAAATTAAATTTAAAACATCAGTAACAAATTGATATTAAATTCGTAAAAATTCCCTGGAATTTAAAGGGTTTTTTAATGTATTAAAAAATTGATGGATAAATATGAAGATGAATTATGGGATAAAACACTGAAATAACATTTATTTCTTTGATCTACTTTATTCTGGATTAAACGTCGCCTTGTCTTTTTACTTTTTAACGATACAGACACTTTGAGCATCAACTTTTTTTATTTTTCATTCTTATCTTAACGTTTTCTCGCTGTTGTTATTCTTGTTGTTGTTGTTGTATACATCCAATTTTACGTTTTTTCCTATCTCAACGTCTACGAAATGTTGAGAGTTCAATTATCCTTGCATTTTATATTTCGTTGGATTTCAGAGGGAAAAATTCAGTCTGTATGAAAAACGAGTGCTAAAAGACATCAACTTTCCAAATAGTCAAAAAAAGCCCACATTTTATATTACATATTACCAAAAAGCTTATTAAAAATCTGAAACTTGTCACGAATATTATCTTTTTTCTGTTTCCTCGTAATTTAAAGTTTTATAAAAAATAGAAAAAAAAAGATAATTGTATATGTATGAATGTGAATAAGCAAAGGGAAAGATGAATTAAGAAAAAAAAAAAAGTGGACAAGTCAGAATGAAGAATGTTCAGTGGCATGATCCAAAAAAAACTACTGTCCTTTAGTTTAACAGAGCAAGGCTTTGAAAATCTTTCTCAACAAATTTTCTTGTACAAAACTTTAATTACTTCCTTGGGATTCATTACTCGATGCTAATAGACACGTGTACTATTCTACAAATCCATTAATCTTTATTTTATATTATTTTATATTTTTAATTAACTTTCTTACTCTCCATTTCGTTGGTAGTTATACCTTGACATTATTTTCTTTTGTACTTATGAATATTGAATGTCGCATAATTTTTGTCGTGTTTTTTTTTGTCTTCTATAACATTAAATGTAATTGATGATGTTCGTGGTCATACACCATATACCCTGGAGGGTTAGACTGTGTCTTGAATTTCTCGTTCATTTGTATTATTTTTTTATTATTTCTTTTTATTTCTTTCCAAGTAGTGCGCCGGCATACAAAGCATATAAAAATAAAAAATTCAAGTATATAAAATTTTTAACTTCACTAATTTTCAAATGTATCTTCAATTTAAAAAGAACGTAATTAAAACTTGAGGTGAAGTTTTCAATTAAAATTGTTTATTCGGCTGTAAAGTCATAATTCCTTTTTTTTCTCATCTCTTTTGATTTTATTCTAAATTATTTTTAGTATTAAAAAGCCCTGAAGGTTTCAATTACATTTGTCCATAGAAATTTGAAAATTTTCCGTCAGAAAGGTTATTTCTTTACTACGAGAAATTTTGATTTCAATAAATTTATTGAATTTAAAAGCTTAAAAAAGAATTGACATATAACTTGTATTATTTTTAGCTTTTATTTTTGCTGGCAAAAATTCTAAAAATGTTTGTGTGTACTCAAGTAAGTACAAGAGTTTGTCCACTGAGGCATGAAGCAAATGTGTGACAGTATAAAATCTGAGTGGGTGAAGTTGTGCTTCTCGTTGAAAAGTTTCAAGATACTTGTAATTGGTTTTACAAACTACAGTTAAGATAGTTATATACAGTCACAACACTTGGCCATTTTACAAGTATAAAATAAAAATTTCTATACATATATGCATTAAACGAAAGCTTGTTAATTAGCTGAGACTTATTTTATTCAAAGTTTCAACTTAAATTGTTGTGTCACTTAATTTTTTTTACCATATTTTATTTCATTAAAAAAATATAAACATTATGAATATTTTTTTCACTTAATTATTTAATAATTAAAAAGAGAGAAATTATTTTCAATGAATAATAAAAAATATTTTTTTTCTAATTACAATTAAAAAATTATTTTGAAAAAATAAAATCAATCTTAAAGTTTTGAGGGTAAAGCCTTGTAATTGAATTTACATATTCAATGAATATTAATTGAAAATAAAATTTATTAGTTAAGAGATGAGATGAGAAAATATTTTTTAAAAAATCCAAAAAAACATACAACAATTATTCAAATTTTCTCAATTTATTTAAAACAAGTTAAAGATATGAAAAAGAGATATAATATCGGGTTTCAACTGTATAACAACTGGCACTTTGTTACATAACTTTGTGGCTATCAGGTATCCTTGGTGTACCCCTTGGTCTTTTGATACCGAACGTCTCTTATCTCATTGAATGATTCAGCAGGAAATTAATTACGTTGTTACTAATATATATATACATTATTAGACTCATAGTGCAGACTTGCAATTTTGAATGAAAACCTTTGGAATTCAACCAAATATGACAGTAAATTATTGATACTACTTTGTTCCCATATAAAAAGTATACATGTATATATTTGACTACCAAAATTCATAATGATTTTGTCGTATGCAATAGAGAATTCGGTAATGGGATTTTGAAACTTGTCAGGACCAATCGTACTTGACATGATTTTACTCTGTAATCATCAACTTTACCAAGTGAACCATATGTAGACAATGTATATGCATTTTACATAGACATTGCTTACATATCTGTGGTAGTTAATGCTTCCTTGTTACTGCTGTATCCATGTACTGTCATCATTGATTATTACCCAAATTGTAATAATCGAAATCGTAAATTTATTACGCTGATTTATCATATTATTATTAGCAGAATTAGTAATTGATACGTTACAATATTTAAAAATACATATTGAATATTTTATACTGACATTTGCATTTATTTAAATTTTAATAGGTTCATTAATTAACTGTTTATCATAACAATGTTTATTCATTCATATTTTTTCAATATTCAATAGTTGTTTGTATGTAGAATTTAAAAATATTATTAAATTAAAGTTTATGCTTTTTTATTATTTATAAAATTACTGTGAGTATTGTTTGTTTATTAAAAATAATTTCAACTGATGATGTAACAATAAAAATATAACGTCAAAAAATATACAATGTTCAATTTGAAATAAAATGGAAGAAAAAGGAGTGCATTTTAGCATATCACTAACATATTTTTTAAATATATACTCAAAGTCGAATCTTGAATTTGAAAGCATGCTCAAGAGATATGCTATATTCCCTTGAAACATTGCTCTCGTAGATTCGTATGACAGTGAATGCCACATAAAAATGGAAAAAAAAAAAAGTCATATATCCCAATGATGATAGGATATCTAAAAAATTCAACTGTTATATAAAATATCCATATTTTTGCTCCAATTCCAATTTTTTTTTTTATATTTTCATCATCAAAGCAATATTTGCAGTTTTTTTTCTGCAATATATATTTTGAATACATGAAAAAGCTTAATATTTTTGGATTAGTTTACATTTTTCTTCAAAAAAAAAAAAAAAAAAAAAAAATAAAAAAAAAAAAAAAAAAAAAAAATATCCCGTTAAATGCATCTTTAATATTCTTGCAATATTAATAATAACAATGAAAAGAAAAAAAAAAAAAACGCTATAATAAAATAATAAAATGGGAAAGCTTTCAAAAGCTCATTATTCGCGCAATGTATATATTTATTTTTTTTTGCTGTTATTAAAGTCTTAAGAGCTTATGTTGTAAAAGCAAATGAAAAAAAAAGTAGAGATATTATTGCGTGCATCCTATAAAAATGACCAAGAGATTGAAGATGAAAAGCTATTTATTTAACGCTACAATCTTCTCGATAATTTATCAATTTACGAGCGCAAAAAAACATCAATTTATAATAGATAATCTATTTATTATTATCAATTTACATGGAATATGTATTTTTACAAAAAATAGATTTAAAATAGCCTTTGCAATTTATTATTAATATTAATACTTTGTTGCTCGAGAGATGTGTTAACAAAAAGTGCTGCTCAGTGTTTATTTTGAAGCTTTTATCAAATAGGAAAAAAATTAATAAATATTGATATATATTTCCCACAAAAAAAATACCCGAGAGTGTTTTTCAGTTGAATAATTCATAGTTGCATGTAATGAACCAAGAAACGACGCTAAAAAAATGTTTAATATTTTAAAAGTTGTATTGGAATAACTGAATATCGATTAGCCTAGTTGCACTAATTTAAAAAAATATATTTCAGTTTCATTTATTTGAATAATATACTTCATCTTCAATATGGGTTATAATATTTTTGTACTTCGCAGTTTATACATAGATTATATTTTCTTTTATCGAAGAAAAATGGGCATTTATTTCCAGCTGATCGACATTGAAAGAAGAAGAAATGCATCATAAATGAACTATCAGTTTTGAAAGGGTAACAGCTAAAAATAAAATTCAACTATTTTACGGATACAATAAAATATATATATAGACATAAAAGAAATAAATAAAATTGCAGTGAATGAAGAACCGATCGACGTTTTCAATCATTACAATAGTTTTTCAACATAATGACATCTGTATTTTCCTTAAGAGCACCATTGTACAGCATATCGATATATTGATAAACGGGTTTTTCACTTTATTTTGAATTTTTATTATATACAATTGAATTTTTTTTTTATACACATAAATATATATAAAAAAAAAGAAAATTTCTCCGTCCAATAGTAAGTGAAAACAGGGAAATTTCATATTAATCTTATTATTATTTTTAAAAATTATTTTTCAAAATAAAAAATATGTAAATATAATAATAACAACAATAATATGAAATCTAAACAAAAAAAAATTATTATAGACAGTTTTAATATTGATATAAAAAATCATCGTTGAAATATTTTATCTTTTCGACACAAAAGAAGCTCCCTTGAGGCATTTACTGTTAAATATTACTGCCACTTCATTTCACCAAGAATATCGAAATATTATGATGGTATATAGGTATTTTGTTGTTGAAATAAGATGATAAAATATGGTGAAAGAAGTAAAAATGCTATGATATTTGTTTTATCTTACAACGTATTTTTAAAGCTCTGACTTTTATCATTTTTTTTATTTTTTTTCTACGTAAATATATATGTATATACAATTGTGTAGTTTTTTTTTCATTGGAGATGATAGGATCATGGTGTTCTGGGCTTTCGGCTTTGAGAAAAAGTAAGGTAAATTGACGATCTAAAGTTACCACCTAAAAGAAAGCTTAGTGCCACTCGAAATAGAGAAGCCAGGCCCATACCTGGGTTGCTTACGAAGAAAAAAATAAAAAAACTCTACTTTAAGAAGAGATCAAGAAATCTAACCAAAACGCTCTATTTTTAAATGAAAAAAAAAAAAAAAAAAAAAAACTTTGTCCAAATGAATATTCAACAAGATTGAGGAAATTTAAAATTCCGCAATCTCAGAAGTGTCGATTAAACTTTTGGATAAAGAAAATAAAAAATTTCGTAATTTAAATATTTTCAATATTTTAGACGAATAGGTTAAATCAATCTTATCAAGTTATCAGTTTATTTACACTTAAACGAATAAAAAAAAATTGACTAAATTCGTGACCTAAAATTTTATTCAAGTTAAAATAATTTTAGAATTTCAATCGATCTGTTCAAAATTTATTTCAATAAATGACGTATAATTTTGTCAAAATTAAATATCATCTAAACATTGTGTCAAAACAATGCAACGATAATGAATTATAAGTTAACTTTTTTTTTGTTTCTTTTCTACATTATGTTAAAGGATTTTTTTTTAAAAATGCAAAACCACGAATAGACCATAGTGAAAGGAAGGTAGCACCATGGTTACAGTGCATGATTTACTGCAAGTGGTCAAGGTAGTCGAAACCAGCCACATATAAAAGGAGCCAAAAATGGATGAAAAAAAAACAGATTTCATGGCATTGTACTTTTTTTTAAGAATTATCATCTGTGGAAATATGAGACAATGGTAACCAACATAAATATATTAATCAAAATTTAAATAAAAATTGTTTGTAAATTTATGGATAATTTTTTTTTCATTTTTTTTATATTTTAACAATTGTCAGATAATATGTGACAGGCAGGGAATATAGCAAAGAAAAAAATGAAAAAAATGAGATGATAAAAAATATAAAGGTTGATTGATGCAAGCACGTGAGTAGAAACAAAAAAACTGACTTTAAAATAACATGGGATATATAAAATCGGAGAATACATCATAAACAAAGATGCAGTTACTCAGAGATAAAATAGACAAGTGCACCAGGTGATGGAAATGCAAGTTTACATCAATTCATTTTACCCTATCTGATAAATCTTATCCAAGCAAGATTAAATAAATTACTTGAATTTAATTTAATTATTTTATTTAAAATAAAAAAAATATAAAAAGAACAATTTAAATAAATTACTTGATGATGAAGAGTTACCCTTATTAAGAGTGAGAATATTTTGACAATTAAATTGAGTGTAAACATTGAGAAAGCTTAATTTTTTTTATACACTTTTGTCGAGATTTTCCCTTTTTTTTTTCATTAAAAATATTACCATTATTTTAAATAAAAGTGTTATTAAAATAAAACACGTAATTTTATTTTTAAATTACATTCAAAACACCGGAAGATAAAAAAATATTTATTTATATGACAAATCTCGAGATGTGCGTATTCAAAAGAATTTATTTTATTTTACATTTTTTTTTTTTTTTTCATCAGTTTTTCCATACGAAAGATCGTGGAGTTCTTTCTTGTGTAAGCCATAAATACAAAAGCTAGCATGAATAAATGTATCAAACCCACCCCAATTTTACAGAATATTTATATACACTTTCTCTTTGACCATTCAAGCATCTTTCCTCCGAGACCTATCTACTTTTTTGTCTTACAGCCCTTTATACAATTTTTTTTCTTCTCATTTTGAACTATATTTTTTTGTTTTCATTCTGTCGACATCCATATATGACCCCGACAGCAATAAACTGGCTTTTGGGTGGCGCTTCACCAGGCAAACATTAAAATTCAAATATAATCTTGCTTAAAACCTGCATACATATGTTAATATTAAGAAATTCAAGGGTCACCGAAATAAATAAAAAAAATAAAAATATATCTATATTTATATCGAGTTGCAACATGAATAATCAGCTTATGAAAATTCTTCATGATTCATGTGCATCCGAAATTGTCTTTACTGAATAAATTAATGTTTGTTGAAAATATTATTTAAATTAATTTTTGCATATTATGTGTAATAAAAATATTATTAAAAATTCAAATTTTAATTATTTTTTTTTTAAATTTATTACAAAATGAAAATACACCAATCAATTGTACTGCAATGTTGGTTATTAGTTTTAATTTAATTATTGAATATATTTTTTTATAAAAATTTATTTCTATTGGATATAAAAAACGGATTGAGTGACGTAAAACGACAATGTAAATGTCAAAAATCAAAATTTCATGACGATAAAAACATGCAATTTTTAAAAATACATAGACAAAATTTTCTGGTCGAAATAATGTCATAGTTTTTTTTGTTATTTCTATTTATTCAATCGATCTAAAATAAAAAAAACATGTTTATATTTAAATTGAAAAAACCTATCAGTACTAACTCACATGTGTATTGCAGCCGAACAATTTGTTTAAAAGAATAATGGAATACAAAAATAAAAAAATAATAAATAAAAAAGTTCTATTTCAACAAAGTGCCAAGAGCATACACCTATGGGCGACAAGAAGAAAATATTGAAACTCAGTTTACAAAAAGAAAAATAAAATGAAAAATAAAGTAAAATTAGTGATGTTGTATTACAAAAAAATATATGAATTACAATTACCATTTTATTACATGCATTGTGTATCTCTTGTAAAATAAACAATGAAAATAAGATGAATAAAAAAATATTTATACGACTTATATTTCTCTCAACATAAATGCCTAGAATTTTTTGGCAATGGCTATTAATGGTTGTGCAGTTAAATTCCATGTGGTATTTTTTGTTATAATAAATTGTAAATTTTTTTTTATTCTATCTTATTTGTCATTATTTTTTCTTTTTTTAAACTCTTTCTATTTTTGGTATTTTTTAATGTTGATTATAGTTGAGTTTACAATACATCAACTGAGTTATTGTTCAAATAAAACTTGTTTAAATGCGAATTCTAGATAAAATTTAATTAAAATATTTTCACAGAAATCTTATGCTTTTCAATAGATAATTTCAATCGAATTTCGAAGGCTAAATATATTTATACGAGAATTAATTTCATTTATAAATATCAATATAGATTTTTTTTTTTTTTGTTCGATAATTAACTCAATTGAGTCAAACAATTAAGTATATAAATATAACTGAAATATGTTTACTTATTTTCATAACCTTGCTCTTTCCAAAAAATTATAATATTCAAATATGCATATGGACACTTGAATATACAATAAAAATTAATATATATGTATTACGTTTTCATTTTAAATTACAAAAAAAAAAAAACACTAATCAATTGAAATTTAACGAGAATGACAAAGATCATCTCTTTGATTTGGATTTTAATTTTAATCGTTTCTAATGAAAGAGCTGATGCCTGCTCTCAATCAAACCAAGTGGTAATTATAAAATTATTTTTTAATACATGTATATACATTGATTAATTATAAAAAAAAAAAAATGTTTCTATTTAAAAATTTACTCATTTTTTTTCAGTGCAAGATGAATGCTTATACCGGATATAATGAGATCAGTTGTTGTGGCAACTTAAAATGCCATCAGAAAGTAGGACAAAAGACAGGAATCTGTTCTGACTCAAACGATTCAGGAATATTCGGTAGTTTTAGCGAAAATAATTGACTTTTATATTTAAATTGAAGAATTATAAATTATCCTATATTTTTTTTATAATTATTTCATGATATTTAATGAACATTAATATGACAATTCTTTTTGTATGATAAAATTAAAGGAAAATATATTATCGTTCACGTGCCTATCATATGTCTTTAAGTAATAAAATATCTACCTCAAATTACCATTCAAAAAATAAGCATCATTTCAAAATTATAAAAAATATTTATACAATTTAGGTTTTTGATAAAAATTATTTGTTTTAAAAATAATGTAAATAGTATTTATTATATGCATAAGAAATGGTACTAAGTAGAGCAGTACTTTACAGAAAAATAAGCAACAAAAGTTATTTAATTATCATGAAATTTTTTATCTAGAAGTTTATAATTATTTATGAGACATTCTTAATCCTCATGCTTTGAAAAGTGACGAATATTTATACTTTTTCTATTGATAAATCTAAAAATATTTTTTACTATTGAAAATTCAGCTTTTTGTTTTCTATTTGTCTTTTAATTTTAAATGAATTGTTAAATTTATTTTAATTTTATTAGTATAGTCTAAGATAAAAACTGGTTAATTTGATTTAGTTTTAAAAATTTTATTTCAATAAATTCTAAAAATAAAGTTTTTATCTTTTTTTTTGGGTTGATAGACATTTATATCTCACTCGTCAGGTATATAAGCAGTAATATTTGTGACTAGCAAGCATACAGTTTTTGACTTGTAATAATAATAAAGTACTCATCAGTCAGACAATCATGGCAAAAATTATATTTGTGGCTTTACTCTTTATTCTAATCGTATTGAGTTTGTTTGAAATGAGAGCTGATGCTTGTGTCGGAAAAAACGGAAATGTAAGTATAATTGACTTTAAATAATTAGTAATTCTAAAAAATAACACAATTTGAATTGAGCATTTCTTTTGGCTTTTTTACAGTGTGATTTGGGTTCCGGAAATAGTAATGATCTTTGCTGTGAGCAGTATCGATGCCATATAAAGATGAATTCGGCTGGAAAAGGAATTTGCCTTTAAATAATTACCAATTATTTTCAAGTAAAAAATATATGAATGTATTTTTTAATTGTTATTGAAATTAACTGTATTATTTAGTTTTTGTTTAGATAAAAAATTCAAAATTCAAGTACATTCCAAGTCTGCCAACAATTCTCAAATTTTCCAACAAGCATAGAGGTCTTATGCACTCACTCACGTATATTCATGTATATACTCCAAAACATTCAAGAAACTTTTACTGTGTAACTGTAGTCGTTAAAATTTACCAGCCAAAACTTAGCGATAATTAGATATTAATGACCTTGCAAACTATATTCACGAAAATTATGCCAATTAAATTTTACTGTTAACATTTTATTGGTCTATGAGAACCTACCGCTTGATAAGTATAATTTAACTAAATATTTTATATCAAATTATAAATATATATTTACATTTATAATTTCAACTTTCGATTATATTATTTCTTTTATTTTCATATCTTCATTTTATACAAAAAGTTATTCATTGTATTTTTTTTTTTTTTCTTCAGTACTTGGCTTCACAAGATGTGCACATAATGAAATAAGAAAAAAAAATTATTCTCAACTTGGACACGTTTTTCACATCATTCACAATATACTCAAACACAGTTCAATGCAATATATTTTTTTTTATATTACTTTTTTTAATACACAACTAGGAGTCATCAATAAAAGCACAGTTTTTCAATTTTTTTTTTTATTTGCAATTCAGCTGTATACCAAGAGATTCACTTGGCTGAATTTTTCAAAGTGAGGCGTTGATCCGATAACTCGTAGAAAAAAAAATAATAAAAAATTTAAAGAATTTTTATATTGACGAATCAGGCACGTTTAAATCAAGCAATATAAAATTTTTCAATAAATTGAATAAAAGATTGAATAAAAAAATGAATTATTATTTCAATTTACTGTTAATAAAAAAAAAATACTTTCAATCATAGAAGAAATAAAAAGTAACTGACGAAATGGCAAAGAAATAATCTTTTATCAGTGAAAACTGAAACTTTCTAAATGCAAGAAAAAAAAATCGCCTGTGCAGGGAAAAAAAAAAAGAGATAATCTTTGTGTGCATTTAAGAATAAAACAGCCAAAGTATTTTTACTAAGATAAAAAAAAAAATATTATTAATGAAAAGCTAAAAATAACGACCCACCACAAACTCCCATTTCCAAAACAGCGAAAAAAAATACTTAAGGCTGTATTTTCGTTTATTTTTGATCAATTTTTCTCTGCATTTATATATGTACTTGAAAATTTACATTTATACTTTTTAATAACCACATTGCTCATAGAAAATTTTAACCTTCAGATAACACGAAATGTTATTTATTAAACAAAAACATGAGGGAAAAAAAAAGCCTTCCATCTTTGTAATGTAATGTAGCTAAAATATTTCTTTTATGCATGAAAATATTTTATATTGAAAATGCAAAACTTGTAAATGAAGAATTGAATATAACATATTCAATATAAAGTAGTATGTTGAAAAAATGAAATACTATTTACATATTTGTAATAAAAAATTATAATAATCATTATG
>JAPYYR010002736.1:0-11380 GCA_030523065.1 Aphidius colemani | reverse complement strand
TTCTTTTTTTTCTTTTCACTTTTAATATTTTCAAACAAACAAAACAATTTTCCATGTATATATATGTTTTATTTTTAAATGTATACTCCAACAAGGCACGAATATTTTGAACATAAAAGGCTCGATTGAAAAAAAAAGAAAAGAATTATTAACATACAGCTAACCTCCATATATATGCCCTGCTTGATTAGAAAATTTATACGATACTTATAGACATTGGTAAGAGCACAATATCTTTCTCCACAAAAAAAGCAAAAGTTTCATATACAAAAAAAAAAAAAAAGAAGGATCATATCTCTGATTTCACTAGTCACTCTGTGGGCATCTCAATTCCATTGTCTGCCTACGTTGACTCTACTGACTCACTGCTCGATGATTCTTTATGTATATAAACCTTTCAAAATAAAAACAAAAAAAAAAAACGAGAAAGCTTAAACCGTTGTTATTGTTGTTATTATTATATAAATAATATAAAAAAAAATTTGATTAAAGTATTAACAATAGAAAAAAGCTTCAGCAGATGATGTTTTAGTCGACATATATTTACTACATTTATTCTCCTCTCTCTCTTTCTCTCTCTCTCTCTCTCTCTCTCTCTCGTGTTATAAATGCAAAGTGCCCCTTGATATCAGTTTACTGCAAGTTCAGGTAATGCACAAATAGGAAGTTCACAGTTGTATCAATAAAGTAGTAGTAGTTTAACGTCATGGTCCACCAGGCTGATCAACCGGCCGTGATGCAACTTTTCTGCTACTGGTAAACGCCCACGCAAAAATCCTCACTATGTCTATATGTATTTTCTCAATTTGTACTATCAGTAAAATCATCATCATAATCACCATTTAGTTTGAAAATAATTTCAAAAAATATCACAAGAAATAATCATATATGTTTATCGATGAAAAAAAAATTTAAAAAAAAAATATTTACGTTTCATTTTATTGGAAAAAATTCACAAGTTAATATGCATTTTTAACATCATTTCAAGTTGTAAAATATGTATATAAAAATAAATTAAAAAAATAATAATAAACCGGCAATTATAATTTACAAGACAACTAATATAAGTGCATGGTGTTTCGTGACATGTCAGTAGTGTGCTCTCAACTATTGATTCTTATCTTTGGTATACATTAAATAATTTATCTTTTTATTTTTTTGCCTGAGTACGTGGGTGTGAGGAATAATATAAAGCACATTAGTTGCAATTTAAACAGCAAAAAAAATATATCACAGCTGATGAATCATATCTATATTTTCTCATTAAATTATTATTTATTTTTCCCTGGTAGAAATGCTCTGTTTAATATCGAGATAACATGTATAAGCATAGGGAAAAATTTTTAGGTTAAACACGTTATATCGATATTAAGTCGGGCCCGACATAGAATTTCTACTCGGGTTGTTGTACAATTTTATCATCATCACACTCTGATCTATTTAAGCAATAAATGATAAAAATTTTGCTTAAAAAATATATATTTGTGTATTGGAATAATATAAATCATGCATAAAATATATTGAGCGGAATAGCAGCAGGGATTCAGGGATTTTAAAATCACATCAGGAGGCAATTTTATGATATTTGAATATTCGCGATATACCTGGACTTTATGACTGTAAATTAATGATCCATTTGGACAAGTTATATTTCAATAAAGTAGCTTTTATTTTTTTTTGTTTGGAATATTTTTGAAACAAATATTAGAGCTACATCAGGAAGTGTATGATGAAAAAGTTATCAAAGAAAAATAGCGTAATGAAATGATAATAATTAAGTTGAGTTGCGTTTAGTAAATAGGGATTTTTGTATGGACAATGAGGATATAGGTGGGTTCAAGTGGGCTGCATAAATATGTAGTATAAAATGCTGATGAGGAGGTTAGAGTTCTTGAGAATGAGTTAATGTATAAATTATTGTTGAGTGAACCGGGAAGCTGTATGCCGCTGGCTTTTCTAAAGAAACACGATTTGGATGAAATATTTATATGTATATCGGAATTTAGTTCTAAAATGACGAGGTAAGATCCTGGTAACTCTTTTATAGTTGACATTTTTAGTACAATAGCAAGCTGCTTGATGTCCAACAGGTTATAATTATGTTTAAGTATAATGGATGCATAAAAATACCAAAGTGTAGTTTGACGTACATAAAAATAAGACAAATTTTTGTTGTTAATTAATCAATAAGTATAAAAATTTTTAGTCTTTTTATTATTTCAATTTGTAGTAAATTAAAAAATTCAAGTTATTTAATTTTTAATTTGTAAAATTATCAGATATAAAAATTAAATTAATATTTATAATTATAAATAAATAAAGACATAAAAAATTAAAAATATAATTAACATATTAATTGAAAAATAATAAAAAAATTCTACTAAAAAAATTGACGAAAAGTTTACAAGTAGTAAAATCCACAATTCCGTATGTGGTCAGATCCACAATTCCGTATGTGGTCAGACACGCCAAAAGAAAAATAAAAATGACAAGTAAAATTTTTTTATTTTTTGTTTTACAAATTACAGAAAAAAAAAAATCCACAAGAAAAATAACTGCATACATATTAACGTTAATAAAAATGACATAATTAATTTGATTAATTAATTAAAAAATATAAATAAATTTATATTTTTAATTATTTTTTCAATTTGTAGAAAATCAAATAACCTAACCTTTAAAATTACAAAATCATGAGTCATTTTTCGTTGTTTTTATCTCAGTATAATCATTATAAACAAAAATGAGTAACCCATTCTTTCATAAGTAGTTTTTGCAGACAGATCTATAGAAATTAAAATAGACTCTTGACTATGATATACTATTTAAAGTATTCTTTTGAGTTGTACAATGAATTTAATCCTAACGGCTACTCGTTGTAATAAATAGAAAAAAAAAAAATTCACCTACAAGAAAAATGATAACAAAAATGATGATGGTGATGATGAAGAGTCACAATATATACATACTCGTGACTTTGGTAAAGTCATTGATTTTTATTTTTTAGTTGCTACTTTGTTATGTTGTATTACGTGGCATGGGGATAGGGAAGTTTAAAAGACCGGTCTTTGGGATACCCGTTGTGTTTGTTTGCCGCGTGTTTATGCATATTTCAGGAATATAATCCGGTCTACAACCGTTATAATACACTTACCCAAGTTGTCGATTCCCAGGCAGAGTATATTTTTCATTTTTACACAGAATTTAAGTCTTAAAATTTTTATATTCTCATTTTCATATCAATCCTCAGTGCACATTGTCACTTTCATTATCAAATATTACAATCAAAAAACCATTCAGTTTGTTATTAAACATGGTAACAATGGTTCATTAATTTTTTTATCGATTGTTAAACCACAAAAATTATATTAACTTCAAAAAAAACATGTGCCATCTTATTTACTTGTGTTACATTTTTATTTTGCTGTTTGAGGTTAACCACATTCTCTCTGGAAACATTGAAGAATCATGCTACATCATAGTGCTAACTTATTTTATTCTGATTTGATTTTATATACTTTTCATAATTCAAAATAAAAACAACAACAAATAATTCAATTTTAAACTACTGATAACACTGTTAATCAAATTTATAAAAGATAAAAAGCATAATGATTTATAAAATCAATAAAAAACAATTGAATAAATAAATTGAGCAACATTTAGCTACTGAATTTATCATTTATATATCTTATCATGATTAAATACACTCGTGTCACCCTCAAGGCAATGTTAAATAAAATATATAACAAAATCTTTATTATTATTTGTCAACAGACAATAGAAAGTTACTGATATAACATTTGCACTCATTCATCAATGAGCAATTCATCAGTCATCTGGAACATGAAATTAATCAAACCATATAGTTTTTTATTCAATTATCATTTGCTTTATTATTTATTATAAAAAAACATTTATGATTCTCGGTAAAAGTGATATATATTATCTCAATTTTTATATAAACATAATAAATCCAATTTTTTTTTTATTTGTTTTGATATGTGGAAGGTAGGAAGTGTGCAATTGAGAACTTGTGTAGTAACTGATACCGTAACACCATTGGAATTCTTGGCTGATCATCATCAATATATTTATAAATTTTTGTAATTGATCATGCTGAAAGAAAATCCGCCATTTTAAATTTCTTTAAAAATATATTTACAACAAGTTTATCTATCAATAAATTGACAATTTGATATCAATTTTTTTTCATCAAAATATATATAATTAAAAAATTAAAGATACACTTGTCAATTGGTATTTAAGTTTGTATAAAATGATGGAAAATAATTGATGTATTTTGCTGATTAACATTTATATTTTTTTTTATTTTTATGATAAATATGTATAATGATTGTAGACACTGATCAGTAGCTGCAACTTCATATATTTTCCACTTCTTTTGAGTCATGATATTTGCTGTACTTTGCTTCATCTTGTGTATATATTTTTTTTATGTCCTCGGAAACTTGTATAGACTCGTGTTGCACCCGCGAGAGTATACTCACTATCCTTGATGGGTGAATAACCTGATTACAAAATGGCCTCATCGACATTTAATGAGAAAATATTGAATGATGCACTTTTGATGCAATTGTAATATCTTCCTTACGGTTATCATAGTTGCATTTTTTTTTATTCATCATTTGTATTACATCCGCTTGATCATTCTTTTTCATACTCATCATAATCATTCTCTTGTATTTTTCAGTATTTTTTAGTTTTTTATTTCATTCACTTTATAAAGTGGCACCTCATGTTGAGAATTATTCTCAAAAGAAATGGATCTTCAAGTTAATTTATTATGCAACAAATGTAGCCTCTCGAAGTCTATTGAAAAACTAGCACGTGTCAGTCATTAAGATATCCCCTGATGTGTTGACCAAGTAGGCACTTGACATTAATGATAACACGTTGTTATTTTTTTTCTATAATAAATATATATTTTTTTTTTTTGAAATTTGTATTTGTATTTGTGGGTGGTCTTCATATTGTAAATTATTTTTATGATCATATCGTGGTAAAGTGGCTACACACGATACTCTAACCATTCTGTCAGGACCATCTCATATATTCATGTATTCATCGAACAGTAGAATCAACTTGGCTTATACAATTTTTTTTTATTATCTTTTATATATTGCAGAATGTTTAGTGGATATCTTGACTGTATTGATGAAGCATCTTGGTCTTTTTTTTAATCTTTATTTTATGTTTGGTTGGAATAATAATCACCATGAGGTTCAATATTATGCAAGACTAATTGTTGGATAACTCTATGATTTTCTCTGGTAATTTTTCATGCTTTTTTTTGTTGTTGTTGATGATGATTTGTGATTTATAGAAAAAATTGTATCATGAATTTTTTTAGATTATTTATGGCCATAAGCAAGTGATACAGAAAAGATACCAATCGATATTCTAATCTTAAAATTCATCGCTTGAGGCGTCGATCCTCATAATATTTTTCTCAAAACTTAACGGGATCACAAGTTCTCCTTCTACAAGGAGGTCCTAGTTAAGAGCAAATATATATCTCGATCTAGTTTTATTAATATCAAATATTTATTCATCCAAAACATTGATAAAAATAAGAATATTAATCAGTCAATTACATTAATATAATATTCAATCATTCAGGTTGTTCTAAATCTATCAAAATATAATTCACAAAATAGAAATTAATTTAGAGAAATTTTTATGTTTTATATAAAAATATAAACAAAAATATAATGAAAAAATCAAACGAATAATTTATTATATTGAAAATATTTTTTGCAATTATTTTTTTACTATTTTTTTTCATTTTATTCGTCTGTCGATGGGACGTTAGATTAGCACTGACAGTTTGTAGAAAATGATGATGTACGATGTGGTTGACTGAGTTTCTTCTTTTGTCATTTATAAAATTGCGCATTTGAACTTTTAACATTTTTCCATTATTGTCATTGTTATTTATATAAAGTGTAAATTTTATTTATTGTCGTATTTTATAATTGAGTTTATTTTTATTGCTTTGTAAAGATAAAAATTTTTAAAAATTTAATTGGCAAGAAAACAAGTGAAATCACTGAATTAATTCAATTTGAAATCACTTGAAATCATGCAAAGCCAGTGTAATCCAATGAATCCAATTGAGCTATTTAATATCATAAAATAATTAATAATAAATTTTTTGTTTTTTTTTTTTAATTTATAATTATGATTTATTCAATTTTTTCATGGCTATTTTGGTGATTCTAATTTCAACTGATAAATTTGTCACAAGATATTATTTAAATTGAATTGAATAAATACAAAGTTTTTATATTTCCTCAATAAATAAATATAAACTCTGTATATTTTTATTGTTTTAAAAAATTATTTATTATTATTATTGAAGCATTACTGATTTGAAACCTTAAAGTTTCATTAATTCAAGGTTCCAAAAATAAAAAGAAACAATTAATACCATGCGGTGCCCTTTGAAAAATAAAATTCCACGAAATAAAATCATACTCAGCCTTCAACTCGATTATGTTAATTTTGACAAATTTTGTTTTTTTCTTCTTTGAATTATTTATTAGTTATTTTTCAAAAATTTATAACCTTCATCGTCATAACAATAAATTGCCCAACAAATACATAAAAATTTATTTGAAATAACCTCAAATAATTTATGATCAATAATTGATAAATTTTTTTCCTAAATACGCATGCGTATTAGTGAATTTTTATGAATATTATATTTAAAAAATAGATAAATGAACAAAGAAGCAATATGAAAAGAAGATAAATATTAAATATAAAAAAATAAAAGTAAAAAAAAACAATAAAAAAAGTTACATATCATTGATGGTAAGACACGCTGTAAAGTAGTTGAAAGTATATACATAATTTTAAACCATTTAACTTTGTCTCATTTTCTTTTGATGGTATTTGTTTGTGTTCACAATGGTAATACAATTGCTTATATGTATTTGTCTATGTATAAACATGATCATATGTACAATATACAATATAGATGGTACCTTATGCCTGGTGAATATTTTTCTTGTATATTCACCGAATGAAAATCACAGACATTGGTAATTGCATGTTTCATTTCTCCATAAGAAATAGTTATATATATGTATGTGCGTTTCTCCAATCATCATTGTAACATTAAGGTACATATATTTATATATATATGTATATAAAATGCATTGCTTATATTGTCGCCGTGGTTATACTGCATAGTGCATACCGACAGCTGCTCGTTAGTTGTTTATATCCTCAACACAATACATATGCTTTTATGCATTTTTTTTATATATTTATTTACAACAGAAGCTTTCTTATGACTTGCACATTTTTTTTTTTTTATTTTTCATTTATTTTCTTAATTTTACTATTTTAATTTGAGTCATACTTTTGCAAGTTTAATCAGACTCAGCTATAAATTTTTCTCATTTTCTAGATGGTTGTTTTTGGTAATTTGTATTTTTTTTTTTTGTGATTGGTCATTATTGAATGTTAAAAGGAAACATTATTTGAATACATGATTACTTGTATAATGAATTTTATATGAAATACTAGAAAAATAAGATGATTTTTGTGAATAGAACTCAACTTCAACTCTGAAAAACCTTCAAAGTGACTCGAATCTTTTAAAATTTTGATGAATATTATAATAATACCAAGGAAAAACCTTGAAATTTAAGGTCAATATAAATTTTTCTCACATAAATAATGAATAAATCAATTAACTTTTATTGATTTATAATTTTTTTATACAAATATATTATAAAAAAATTAATTTACAACTTGATTTTACATACAATTCATTGCTAATTATATTTACATGAAATACAAATTCGTATTGACTTCCCGATGAGACAGACAATTTGTCATTCGATCATAAAGTTGTTCATGTATTTGTTTTGCACATGAGCAATTGAAAATATTGTTAATGCTAAGAAATAAAAGTGAAGAAGACAAGTTGATAAAAAAAAAAAAAAAAAAACATTGGCAAGCATATGCATGCATAGGTGGATTTTAAATACTATCAAGAGGATGTATCAACACCCACGTTGTGAAATACGAATAAACACAAGTAATACTTACAGTAAGAATTGGTGAGAAAATCTATCGATATATTAGTTATACGTGCTTCAGGCCAATGTACAAAATCACTGTCAAGGCAAAAGGCGTGGTAGTGTTTATACTACACACTGCTAATAAAATATTCTCATTTTTATTTCATTATAAAAGTCATTTTAATATTTAAAAAAAAAAAAAAAAAACATAAGTTTATAAATTCAAGGGTAAAGGAATATTTTAAAATCAAAATAAAAAAGTATCAATTTAAAAATAAATAAATAAATTAAAGGAAAAAAATATATTGATGATGATCTGGGAATTTTTATTCTTTTCAGTGCTAATGAAAAATAATACAAGCAGCATTGGGAATTGTTGCTTTGTACGTGACTAAAATGACATAAAGTATATAAAAAAAAAATTAAAAAACATTAAACACGTACATTTATTTATACAAAATAAATTTAAGTTTAAAAAATAATTTGAATTAAGTAAATTTTAATTATCCAGCCAAGCAGTTTCTCGTAATTTTCCCGAAATTTTTCGAAAACAGTTTTTTAAAATTTTCTAGAAAATATCTAACAACCCAGGTAGAAATGAAAGTCAATTTAACATCAATTTGATGTAAATTTTCGACTTTTGACGTCAATTTGACACAATAAGTCAAAAATTGACTTTCATTTCTACCTGGGAAACATTTCTAGAAATTATTTCCGAAAATTTACCAAAAATGCAAACAAGAAATTTGTGGTTAGCTGAGTATAAGTCAATTTAAATTTATTATTTTAATCATTTTTTTGAAGCCAAATACAATATTGTTCAATTAAATTTACAATTATATACATTTTTTTTGTTATTTTATTATTTTTTTTTATATTATTATGCAATAATTTAGATCTCGTTATGATGATGTATCAATATATTTAAATTGCAATATTTTTTGACGTTTAATAAGTATTAAAAATTTATTTATATTACAATATTAAATCGAACGTGAAAGTCGTGCACGCCCAATGAAAGCGAAATTTCAAGGAAGAGCGATTTCGCGTGAGTGCACAAAAGGCACAAATACACTATTCTAAAAAAAAACAAAAAAAAAATATAAATAAATATAAAATCAATATAAAAAATGATAATAATAAGAAACAAATTGATGGAGAATAAAATTGTGTTCAAGTCCTCGACCTTTGCAATATTTTTTTGTTTAATTTATTATTATTATCTCTAAGTGTACAAAACCAAGCCTATTTATATCGATTTATTATTGTTTTCTAATGATTACGAAAGAGTCACCCGGAAGGACTTCTGCATTGCCAATTCATTTATATAAATAAAATTTAACTTGAATATAATCGTATGTATTAAAAATATAATAAATGCAATTTTTTTAATCATTTTTTTTTTGTTTTTTTTTATATAACATAAACGCAATTTAAGTGATGGTATTTTGAACTTTTACTTAATGATTATTATCGTATATTTTGATGTTTAAATTCATTCAATACAACCCCATCACCGTGAGAATTAGAAATTAACATTTTTCGATAACAAATCATTGAATATTATTTTGAAAAAAATATTTATATATTGTAAATAAAATTTTCTCTCAACGTGATCGATATAAATAAATGATATTGCTTCCGGATGATACTTAATTTCACATTCTTCAATTGAATTTATGATAAATTGTTATAACTGAAAACTTTCACTTTGAATGATATACGTGATAGCCAATTTGAGATATAAATTAAATATTAATTTTTTCAAGTGTTGATGTGTGAGCAATTTTTTAAATGGCATGTATGAAATTGAATGGATTGAAAGTATCAATTGATATATGATGAATTGAAATTTTAAGTCATCAATCATTGATAAATTAATGTTTCTTATTGCAAAATACATACTCAAAATTGAATGTCACATTTGAGGTTATGAGACACGCCTGATTTAAGCTGCGTGTTGAGATATAATATGTGAATTTTTTCTTTCATTATCAATTAATATCAATTGAGAAATTTAATTTTATAAAGCTACTGAGTGCAATTTTTATTCTGTATGATTGTTATTAGCTTTTAGAATTTTTATAACGAGTGAGTGTTTGTGTTTAATTTACTATATTCACTCAAATAGCTGTTTTATTGATAAATGTTTTTCATTTATTTCGGCTTTTGATTGATTGAGTATTAATATATATAAAATTTTGTTTATTTATCTTCTGATAATACTGAGATAACAACGACGAAAAATTGCAATTTTTTAAATTGAAAAATAATAAATTTTGTTGCATTGTTATACTCTTGTTGATTTTTCGTTAAATTTGCACGTGAGTTGTTCATCTCACAATATGAACAGTAAAAAAAAATCATCATAAATATAAAATAGGGAAGAAAAAGTAAAAAAAAAATAAAAAAACTGAAAATCAGGAAGACACACAATGTTCGCTGAGAGCGATCACCACTCAAAACGGTACATCCCTTCGACAACTGGTCGAATGTATTTTCCTGAGAAAACTCTCAATGTCGACAGCCACGAATTCCTGATATTCATATTATCGTAATCCCTCTCTCGTCAAATCATTTTTCCCATGTTTACTTCCTTCTTGTGAATAGCACCTGGGATCAATTTTGATCAATTGATGAAGGAAAAAAAAAGTAAAATATATTTATATATAAAATATATAATAAAAACAGTAAAAACAAAAAAATAAAATAAGCGTTGATGAAGAAACCATGTAATATAAATAAAAAAAAAAAAAAAAAAAATTAAACAATGTTTCAATTGATGTGGGAGGGCAATATCCTGAGAAAAAAGAGATCAACTCTCACAGTAGATTTCACGTAATTGTTAGTTTGATTAACGTATAAGACATCAGAGAACCCCGACCTTCAGAAAAAGATGAATAAGGTTGAGATGTGTAATAATAATATCTATCGTAATATCCACTTTATAATATACTATATTGTTTTTATTACCGTCTTTTTGCAATGAGATTTTTTTTTCAATATATAGAATAATCATCGCTTTCAACAACTAAAAAAATAATAACATTACATTTTTTTTTTTGTTTAATTATTTTAATAAATAATTTTTAATTAAATTTCAAGCTTTCAAATAGTGATAAGTTAATTTTAAATAATTCAGTTATCTATAATAAAAATTACAGATTAAATTAATTTTTTTTTAATAAATAAAAAGCTATTAATTATATGAAATGTTTTTATTTATGATATAAATAAATTAACAATTAATTATATTAATTTATTTAATAATAAAATAAGAAGAATTTTTTTTTCTTTTTGTTTTTTAATATTTATTTTTA
>JAPYYR010002731.1:0-12024 GCA_030523065.1 Aphidius colemani | reverse complement strand
AAAATCATATAATTTTCATGTATTCTGATAGATTTAAAGTGCACGCGAACTCATTTGATGGACAAATTAAATAAAATTCCGACAATTTGTTTATAAGAAAATAATAATTTGACTTTGTAAAAAAAAAAAAATTAAAATTTAAAAAGTCTATTGTTGTTTATCTATTGTTTGAATAGACTATTGGATTGTCGAGTTCGGAGCATAAATTCAAAGGTAAAATGACCACGTGGGTGAATCACCACTCCACGGGGTCTAGTTTGGTTCAGCTTAAATATCATCCGATTTTATTTTTTAAAATTTAAACCATGGTAGGTTCATAATATCGTGTTGATGTGCATGTCTATGGTGGTGTGTAGATATATCTGAGCAAGTTGTGCACACACCAACATATAAAAATATATAAAATCAACTCAAGAAGGCAAAACGTAAAGCCGAGTTTCAGTACATTTCAGTAACACGATGCTCATCAAACTGACCGTATCGTTGTTGTCGTGTCTTCTATCATAACCTCGTGTTATTCAATTGAAATAATAATTTTTATTGTCAATTTATATACACAATAAACAATTTTTTTTTTATATTTATTTTTAACTCGTCTTAATTCAACACAATTAAACAAAACTTTATTATCAATTTAAGTCTTTCTTAAATTAAAACTAGTCGTGTAACAAACAATTTATTTATTTATTTATTTTTATTAACGTGCACAAGTTCATTCATGAAATATTTTTAAAAATGATTTTGTTAATTCATTTTCATTCATCAGTTATCTTAAAAAGTTATTGCAATATTGGACTGAATTTAATTGTAAAATAATATGTAGTTTTTTTTTGTTTTTTCATTGAAAATTATTAATAATTATTTGTGACAAAAATTTATAATAAAAGTGAATATAAAATGGTGAAATTTGAAAAGGTAAAATATATTTTTTGTGATTTATTTTGTTAAAGGGAGGCAAAAATAAAAAGAGAAATTTATAGTTTAAAATTGTGGGGAATTGTGACATGAAAAATGTTGAGAAAGGAATTTATATACTGTTTAGCGGAAATGGAAAAGTTGAAAGAGTAAAAAAAATAATTGAGATTTATATAAAAAAAAATTGATTGGCAAAAACACGTGTGTTTTCACACTGTGGTGTTTTTATTCTGGCGCTTTTGAAAACTCACCAACTGACATACATTTACCTGCATGTGTAATTATCCAACAAGACCGTTAATTAATCGTTGCCACAAACAGATAAATCATTTATCCCACACGTTATTATTTTCAGTAAAAAAAAAATTATATTAAATGATAAAATTCACGTGGAAAAATCTCTTTTTTTATGATAAATTTTCAAGTGATTTTTTAATTGACAAGTGACAGTTCAAATGATAAATGATTGATAACTTAAAATCCATAAAACTCTTTATATATTTATTCAAAAAGTCAATTGATTTATTTTCGTTTAATAAAAATTATGAAATATTCAAAAAAAGAGCAAATGAAAAATATATATTTTCTCATTTATTTATTATTTTTTTTTCATATAAAAACATAAATTAGGGAATAATAAAAAATTAAAAGCGAAATGTCTAACGGTATAAATTACAGGATATTATGAGTCAAAACAAGATGCAGCTAATCTCAATATTTTTCTAACTTATGTAAAAATAAAAATGTGAATAAAATGTTAAATCACCTGACGACACACGGATTAAAATATAAAATAAAAATTTTTTTCATCGTTGCAATAAAATTTATGAAAATCCTTAAAATAAATTACAACTGATCGGATGATTAATTTAAAACGAGTTTAGTCAAAGATGAGGTTATTGTAGTTGTAGGATATAAATATTTTTTTCAATTGTGATCAACGACACTATTCATCTCATACATATTTTATTTTAACAGTAAATATACGTGACCGCTCAAATATATTCACAGATCTCTATTTTTCATGTTATTTATTTTTTTCCCTACACGGTGACATTCAATGAAGCGAACAAAATATCAATTGAATGACAATGTTGGATATATTTATCTCGAAAATAAAAAGCAGATATCTGCAGAACAAATCGAAAAAAAAAAAAACAAAAAAAAATTGTAAAAAATGTTTTTCTACTATTCCAATTGCAAATATTTGTGTATTTTTATTTGATAATTTTTTTTTAATTATATATTTTATCGATGGGCTAAATGAAAGGTAATGCTACTGTGTTCACTCGAACAATGATTTGTTTAAATTTGTATATAAAAAAATATCGAAATTTAATTAGATAAAAAAATAATTTTTCTATTCTATTTTATTTTTCATAAAAAAAAAAAATAAATAAATTGGGAACCACTGATCTTTACAGATATATAAAGTTATTCTTTGCATGTATATTGAAAAGGTGCAACCCTTTCATTAGCGTGTAGGCCACGCGTTTCATTATGACTACGACAAAACATCTGATTCCATTGTCGAGTCTATCTGAACAATGCATTTATACCAACTATAATGTCACGTGTATTCCACATCCATATATATTTTTTTTTTATTTTCCATCAACATAAATAATAGAGGGACTTTTATTTTTTATCTGTCAATTTATTATCATCAAATATGTAACCTTGTCGTGGAAGTTTTGATTGCCAAATTGTATACCCCATTGAATTTTCTATATTTAAATTTCTTTTAAATATTTTTTATCTTTAAATTATTTTATAATAATAGATTTATATTCATAATTAATTTATTTTTTTTCTCATTTTCTTTATATGGAAATAATAAACACACTTGTTTAGTATTACTTTGTGACTTGTCAATTTAATATTTGCAAACTTTTCAGTCAAGTTTCAATTGGATAATTGTATACCCCATTGAAATTTTATTTATGGTGTATAGAATTTTATTTTTAATGTCATTTGAATATAAACTTTCTCAATTTATATATTCATTGGCTTGTAAATTCAAATTAATTAAAAATTATCATCATGACAAGTCAGTAGTACATAAAAAAATTATCAATAATGTTTATTTATTTTTTTTCTTTGAAATATAATGCCTTTAATTTCCTCTGGGAATTTTTTTGTCATATAACTTTCTTTGGGAGAATGGGTTTATGAAAAAAAGCTCACAAGTTATAAAATACAGATTGAGTTTTAAAGATGCCTTGGGGGCCAATGTCAAAGTTCGAATCGATAACTAAGTGATTTTTCAACTTGGCATTATACTGGTGGAAACAATAGGCCAACTTCTGGCACACTAAGTTAAATTCAGGTCATTCGTTGAAGTTTAGTAATTTTACCTAGTTGTTATATCTATGAATCAACATTTCATCTGCACTAACGATCATCATTTTTTTTCTACTTTTAACAATAGAGACTAAAGCAGTCTCATTCAGTTTAATCTTTTTATGGATTTTTATTTTATCAACAATTCATTGTTCATTTGCTTTATTTATTAATTTTTATTTTACAATAAAAATATAATTCAAACTAATTATTTTAGAGAAATAAGGCAAATTAAATATTGATTTTATTGGAGAAATTGAAATAAAATTATGTTTTATTATTTGCTTTGTACTTAAGGATAAATAATAAAATTAAAAAATTTTATTAGTCAAGTTTAAGTTGTTATTATATAGACAAGTTGGAGAATAAATATTTGAAAATATTTTTAAAAGGCAAAGATGACTTCATTGTTAAATTTATTACTCAACTGTTTTCAATTAAAGAGTGTCATAAATGTTTTTTATTTTTTTAAATTGTAAAGAGGTTCTACTGATGGAAAGAATTCATCTAAATAATTTATTATATTTATCGTTATGTTGTCTAAAAAAAATTCCAATATTCAATTTTTAAGGGAACCCTCGTTAAATCTCCAAGCAAAAATAATCCGCAAATTTAAAATACAAAAAGATATTAAAGTTAAAATTAGAATGATGTATTTAAAAAATAAAAAATAAAATTTGTTTGCACAAAATTGATTTAAATGTGTTGTGGTATATGGACACTATGAAAATAGTATGAAAGAGTTGTTGGCTGTTTCTAAATATATATTTGTAAAAGACGAATTAGTGTATCTAACATATATGCATACAAATTTAAAATGTATTTAAAATAATTACTTTGAGACAGTCATTCTACTTGTCTTTTAACTGGCTTCTTTTTATTTTGTCAAATAAACACATAGAGACATGTAACACAATTTATTTTCGTATTGCACACGATGACAAACGATGCTTCACTGAAATAAACAAAGCTAGTGGCATGTTGATTGACCCTTGTGGGAATTTAAAATATAATTTTTTATTTTTTATAATTGTCAATACGTATGACAATTTTGTCTGACACATTTTATCAATTAAACAGCAAATTAATTGTCACTCTACTCTCAAACATCATGTAAATATGTCAATTATCTGTTGAACGTTATTCAAAATTAATTTACAATTTTATTCAATTAATTGCTTTGATTAATGTAATTATTTTCTTGTCTCATCAACATAAATTTACAGAATATAATTTCCCGTATTTTGCTGTTATACTATTGTAAATATTAGTGTTTATTTCGAGTTCAATAACGTAATATCCGATTATAAAAAAGAAAAAAAAATCCTACTAAAGAGGGTTGTTGAATATTTTTATATGAACTGGCGCCGGAAAACCGATACACATATTATTGCTATTATTATTATGAGTGTATAGACAATATTCAAGAGGAGATGTGTGTAAAAAAACATGAGGGAATACTCGAGGGTCTTGAGGGTATGTAACGAGACAAACCAAAGACACCACCATTAATACGAGCTCGGAGGTAAAACAGACGATATCTGATGGGTGGAAAAATATATTAAGTAAGTCTTCTTTTTAAAAAATCCAGTCACAACAAGAAAAAATAAAAAAAGGAAAAAAATTTAAACATGATATTGCGTATCAACCGGTCTTATAGGCGACCTGTCTTTTTCAAAATTTAAAATCATTGAAAATAAAAGTTACAAAGGTGTGTCTTGTATATTAAAATAATAATAATAATAATAAATTAGACATTGATAATTCGTCTTTATTTGTTGACAGTATTCGCGTGTTTAAAATTAATGTCGATATATTAATATCATGATTAATAAATAAATAATTTGTAGAATATATTTAAAACTCTATATCAGTGGCAATGAGACGTTATACATTATTCATATCAAGCAATTAATGTCAACTCAAAGATTTTATGCTTATTTTATTTTTCAAATCTAGATATTAATATTTTTATTTTATTGATTAATTAAAAAAATTACTTTTAAGTAATGGAAATTTTTCAATTTATTTATTTTTTATTTTTCAATGTCAATTGATTTATTTCAATTTAAAATTTAAACTATTAAATGATATTTTAATGAAAATTATTAATTTAATTATTCAATAAATTAAAAATATATTAAAAAAAAAATGATTTAGATTCGTTGGAAATATTATCAAATTGTTTGTTTTATACTATTTAAATAATTTTTCTAATTGAAAAAAATTGGTAAATTCAAGTGTAATTAATAAATTGTGGCATTAATTACTTGGATATAATTCATATCTCAATTGGAATACATGAAGGATAAGTTATCCATCAAAATGATCACTCATGTATGCACCAGAGGTACTTGCACATCAAGTATCATCTCACTGCACAACCCCAAAACCAATTGACGTTCCATTTCTAGCCAAAAGACTCTCTCAATATATATACGTGTGCGAGTATGTCAAGTGGACACACGTTTTTTCAAAAAAAAAAAAGAAAATAAATCTACCAAATAAAAATATTATCAAATAAAAAAGTATAAAATGCATTGGTAAAATAAATAAATAAATTCCAATACTACAAATGATATTTAAAAATGAGAAAGTGTAAAAGTGTTCAAGACGGGGAGATAAATAAACATCAAAACAGGATGTTATGCAGGATCATGTCTGGTTTTGAATTTTGGCTATTATATGCTGCTTTTAGAAAAAAAAAGAAAAGAAAGAAAAGTTGATTTTTCTATTTTTTTTCTTTCACCATAAATGGTTCAAGAATTTACTATGAATCATTTGATGATGATCATGATGAATCATAGAGCTTAAAATTATATCAAATTTTTTAACAACAGCATCCTCACATATGTGACCATAGCTGAGATAAATTACTCATTTTGATTTGAAAAAACAATAAAAGATACATATTTTAAAGTGAAAAAAAATTGATAAATTATTATTAAAAATATTTATGCCTTGGGACTATGTGTATTTATTGTCATGTGAATCAACAAAGTAAGCGGAAGTTGACATGTTGACAGTGGTGTAATGGCTTGTGGTGTGAATGAAAAATATTGTAAAACAGCTGTACATATAATACAGAGATATTCATAGACACTTGACCCGAATGCACATTTTAAAAGTAACATGTATGATATTTTTAGAAAAATTTAATATTGTTAAAAGAAAAAGCATAAATTTTGTAGTTTAATATAAATTTTAGTAGACAAATTAAGCTTGAAGATTAAATATTCAGTTGTGGCTGTAATTATGGTTGATGATAAACATTTTGATGATGTTATTTGCAGTATAAAATAAAGCTAACCCCAGTCAGGATTAAATAAAGTGCATATTGGTTTATTCGTAACAAAGTGCATGCTGGCTGGCTAACTGGCTAGCTGGATAATTGGTGGTGTACATTAGTTAACCGATTGATTATCCTACACCAATGGCTATCATAAATATATATGTTTAAGTATTTTTTACCTCCTCAAATATATCAACGTCAATTTATTTGTAAATATTATTTTATTTGGTATTTTATGACTGACAACTTGATGATTTAATATTCAAGTACAAATTTCTACAATTTAAAATGAATGATTGATTGATGATTTATTGATTACATCATGAAAAAATATTTTCCCAGTTGAAATAACACTAATGAAAATACCTTAAATGTCTAATGAATATTTTAGCAATAATTTATAATAATAAATTGATAAATTTAAAATTATAAATTATTTAGAAAATATTTGAAAGGTATATCAATTAATTGGTCATTTTAAATTGTTAAAAATTTATCTAGCAATTTTATATTGATTGATGGATTTGTATTTATTATCAAGAATTATTTTGATTATCTATTTCAGGTGACAACTGTACCCGACGACGTCGAAAACGGTTTCAAAATGCCAAGAGCATCAGTTGTGCAGATTGCAGCTAGACCACGTCATCGATCATCCGTAAGTTAATAATTTTTTATCAATGAAAATAAACAATTTACTCGAAAAAAAGAAGAAGAAAATTCCTCATTGAACTTTTAAATTTCGATAATTTAAAATAAAATTTTGACAAATGATGATTTATGTTGTTGTTGTTACTATAAACGATATTAACTTTCAAAAAAGATAAAATTATATATCATTAATTTTATATTGAATGACTCATATACTTATTAATTCAAAAAATAAAAATATGATCTAAATTGATACGTTAAAAAAGATAATATTTCGTTATAATTTATGATAATTTAACGGCCAAAAAAAAATAAAATAAAAAGTGTTACTTCGTTTGATGATAAAAAATTAATAATATTTAAAAATCCATCTTGTGCAATATTAAATCACATATAATAAATCAGCTTTCTCAATAAAAAAAAACAATTTTTAAATTTATTTGAAATTAATGAAAAATTATATTTTCTGATATTGGGAATTAGACTAAAGGCATTGAGAGATAACTGATGACCCAGTTAACCATGAGAGAGAGAATGTGTGTCGGTTAAATTTCCACTATCGAATTCAATCATATTCAAAGTTTGCCGGGTAACCCAAGATGATAAAGACAGACAATATATATTGGTCCATATCGAAATGCAAACGTGAGCTTCCATCAACTTCAATTGAAAATTAATTGAGTGCTTTTCAAGTGTATGTGTGTGTATGAGTGTGAAACATTTATTGCTATCTCAATTTATTTTTTATGGACCACCAACAAACATTTTTGTCTTTATTCTTTTGCCGCTTCAGCTAATGTTGCTTTTAAAAAATATAATTTTATTTTATTATTCTCTTATCTTTGATCAGCCATCATCAATTCAATAATTTTTACATTATTTATTTAAATATTATGCAAAATAATCACAGCATGATTTCAACTATTTTCATGCATAAAATGTCACCAAATATTATTTTAATCTCACCAGGAGGTGACACAAAATACATACATATATTTTTATGACTAAATAACACCACCCAACAATCAATTTAATATATATTTATGATAATTTAATATAATTTTATGTGTCTCAAACAATGCAATAGAATGTAAATTATTTAAATTACAGATGCTAGCAACATTGGCATTATCAATGGGAACATTGTCATGTGGCTTAGCAAAAGGTTACACATCACCAGCATCAGACTCAATTCTTCATAATGATTCAAGTCTTATTGGCAATCACACTTGGTACGTTGTTAAATATTCAATTGTAAATTTAGACATGATGAAATATATTTTACTCCACACCTGTTGCAAGACATTTTCAAATAAATATTCTCATGACGATGATGATTTATCAATTTTTAATGATCAAAACAGGTGGGCGTTTACAGCAAAAGAACAAGATATGTCATGGGTAGCATCATTATCAATGTTAGGTGCAGGTTGTGGTGCATTGATTGGTGATTGGATAATGCGACGTGGAAGAAAACTTGCATTACAGTTGACATCATTGCCTCTGGCTGCAGCATGGATTCTTACTGGTTTTGCGCCATGTATTGAACTTGTATTTGTAACAAGCTTTATCGTATATTTTTTATTTTTTTGAATTGTCTCTTACAAATGTTTAAAAATTTATTTTGTTTTTTTTTTTTTTTTTTTTTTTCTATCAATTTCAGGTTTATATATCAGAAATTTCATTGCCTGGGATACGCGGTTGTCTATCTGGGATGTTAAAAATGGTTGGTCATATTGGTATATTATTTTCAACAATCGCTGGGTCATATTTAAATTGGCGACAATCAGCTCTTGTTGTTGCAACAGCACCAGCAATGCTATTTATTGGTACACTTTTTATACCAGAAACACCATCATATCTTGTATTAAATGGCAGAGACAGTGAAGCGGCATTAAGTTTAATGTGGCTACGTGGTACACATGACATTTTACCCGAATTACAAATTATTAAAAAAAATATTATCGCATCAAAAGCTAAACAGTATGAGCTAACGTTTCGTGACAGTGTTGTTACATCAAGGCTGTATAAGCCAATTGCAATAACATGTGGACTAATGTTTTTTCAACGTTTTTCTGGGGCTAATGCATTTATATATTACGCCGTTACAATATTCAAAGAAACACTGAGTGTTATGAGTCCACACAATGCTGCAATTGCAATTGCATTTGCTAATTTATTATCATCAATGTTATCAGGTTTTTATTGAAAAACTATAAGCCCACCCCTTGAAATTAATGTATTAACAACTTTAAATATTTTATTTTTCAGGTTTTTTGATTGACATTGTTGGGAGACTACCATTACTAATTGCCAGTTCAGTTTTCATGTCAATGGCTTTGGCTTGTTTTGGAAGTTATGCATATTATCATTCAATGACATCACCATCATCACTTGGCCAATATGATTGGATACCATTGACATGTGTGTTGGTATTTACAACAGCACTTGCACTTGGTATATCACCAATATCATGGCTATTGATTGGTGAATTATTTCCACTTGAATATCGTGGTCTTGGCTCAAGTATTAGCACAAGTTTTAGTTATTTTTGTGCATTTATTGGCATTAAATTATTCACGGACTTTAAACAGGTAAATAATAATTTGGTTTTTCTTTTTTTTAATTATAAAACTGTTTTTTATTGTTGTTTATTGTAATTTTTAATTGTTTTTTTTTTTTCAACGTAGATGATGGGTTTGTATGGTGCATTTTGGTTCTATGCAGGTATTGCAATTTGTGGACTGTGTTTTGTTGTATTTTGTGTGCCCGAGACAAAGGGTAAACAACTCGACGAAATGAATCCAAATTATGGACAAACACGGTAGTACAAGGCCTCCCTCACTGGAGGGCTATCAAATTTGGAAAAAATTAATAAACCATTACCGAGTGGTGCATATCCAAATCAACATGATACACGTGATTTGTACGATATTAATTTACAATATAATAATAATTATTATCAACAACAACAACAGCAACAACATCATCCACAAGGAGAAAAAAATATCACAAAATATTTTAGAATTTTATTCAAATCAAGAACGAATAATGATGATAATAGAATGAAAAATTATTGTGGTATTGTTGCCAATAAGACAAGTAAATTAACTCATCAATTTGGTAATTTTATCAATACACATAATTTTTTAAAACGAAGAAATGAACAACGACAAGATATCGAATTACGTCGTCTTACTAAAAATTTTGATAAATATAATAATTATAAATTTTCAAATATTGATTATAATTTCGGTTTAAATTATAATTATTATCAATCAAAACCAGAACTCATTGAATTATATTCAAATTTAAATAGTAAAAAATTTTATGATTTAAATTATAGTCAATTTGATCGTAAAAAATATTCGGACTTTTATGATTGTGATAATTTGAATAATTATAAATTTAATTTACATAAAAGTATTGATGATTTAAGTGATATTGATATTGATAGAATACTTGAAAGAGACACGACATTTCATTTGCCAATTAGAACATTCACAAGTCATGAAACTATTTATGAACGATATAAAAGATTTCGTCAAGATTTTGGTGATGATAGAGATGATAATTATATTAGGCTTTATCAAAGTTTATCAAAAATTAATGAAATTTTACCGAATCAAAAATATGCACCTGGTAAAGTTCATTATGAACGAGAATATCGAATTTATGGCAGAGATACTGTCGCATTAATTTACTATAAGACCTGTTATTTGTGATTATATTTTCGTTGTTTTTTTTTGTTTTTTAAATTAAAGGGTGAATTTTAAAATGCTGGACATTTAAATTACCTCAAATTTCGCTAAACAATCTCGTCCATTTTGATTTACTTTTTTTTTTTTTATTTATATAATCAAATAATTGATGTTGAGAAAGAAAAATTAAAAAGGCAGAACTTCCATACATCGTGCCTTTTAATATTCAAATGATAATAAAAAAGAAAATAGATTTTTTGAAATAAAAAATTAATAAAAATGAGACAATATTTCTATGGAGTTTTATGGGGGCAATTAGTGTAAATTAAATAAATTTAAAAAACTCGATTGTGACAGAATTTCATTGATTTCAATGACATGTTTAATCGATGCGGGCCGATGACTTAATTAAATGACAATATCAACATATACATATTAATAAATAATAAATAAATATTAAGAAATGTAACTAATATCTTTCGTATAAATTTTAGATATAAAGAATTTTAAGAAACCAAGAAAAATCATGTAAATTTGTCTCGATATTACTAATCATTGTAATAATAATAAAAAAACAATTATTATTAATTAGAATTATTTTAGAATAATCAAAAGGCAAATTAACAAAATGAATATGAAACTATCGACAATACCGATCATTGCCAAATTAAAATTTTAAATAAACCCAGATGTAATTTGAAAAAAAAGAAAATTAACATCAACCGATAATCTTAGTATGAAATTAGATGTAATTTCAATAAAATAATATAAATTAATATCAATTATATTTTTTAAACAATCAACGACATTATTTTAAAATAGTAATTTTCTTTTTTTTCTTAGATGAAGCAAAAAAAATGTGACAATACTTAAACTATTTAACTTTTATAAAAAAAATATATATATATTTTTACTTATTAATTTTAATTGTAAAAAAACATAATTATCAATTCCTAATTTGTATTATAAAAAAATCTAATTTTCGCTTTTCATTTGTTATGATTATAAAGAAAAAAAAATATTTTCATAATTTATTTTAATTATTACGACTCATTTGAATCATTATTTTCATATCATCATTATAATATGACAAATAATTAATTAATAAAAAATTCCGTATAG
>JAPYYR010002728.1:0-11298 GCA_030523065.1 Aphidius colemani | reverse complement strand
TTTTTTTAATAAAACGAAAAAACATCCGTAGAAAATATATAGATGGATTTTATCATTTTAAATCAACTTACGTATATGAATAAAATTAAAAGTTATATCCGTTGGTTCGTTAAAGGTTTTAAAATTAATAAATAATAAAAAGTAACATATACATAATATTAATTTGACTTTATTTATTTATTTAATCGTGTTTTAATTATTTTTTTTTATCAAAAACGAAAAAACATCCGTAGAAAATGTGTGCAATTTAGTTTGAAATAAAAAAAAGACAAAACAAACAACATACCTCCCAATGACTGAATACAAGTTGTGGACTTGCTAATCCGGATGTTTCTGTTCGTAAATCACGTGCAAGCTCAAAGCTTTCAGGTACCGGAAGTGTGGCAAGTACCCTGAAATATCCTCCAAATCCGAAGGCACTATCCGCTGCAATGACACGCCCCTGTCTTCTTCCAAAAAAAGCGTATAATTTTCCTGCAAATAAAAAAAAAAAAAGGTAAGATGTAAACTTGGAAAATGTTTTAGAAAATAAATGAAAAAACGATTTGTTATTTTTCTTTATGGGTGACAGCAGGTGGAATGGGGCAAAAAGAAACCTTAAGTAAAATAAAAAAATACCAAGAGGAAAGAACGATATTGAATGTAAAATAAAAAAAAAAAAAAAAAGGAAACCGGAAGTTTCCTTATACCTAAGATCTAAATCAAGGGTCAGTGATTTTTTTTTTTTTTTTTTCTTTGATTTTTTTCTCTTGGGATGGACTTGCGCGTAAATGAAAGAAATTACTCAAATATTTTTCCACTAATGGAAAAACTATTAAAGGATTTCCGGTTTAAATATTTATTTTATTTTTATTGCTGAGAATTTTTATTACTTTTCACTCAAAAACGCCTACAGAAGACAAAAAATTATACTCTTTTTTTTTTTTTTTTGTTGATTTTATGGATTTTTTATTTGCATTTTTTTATTACGTATTCAGGCAAGTTGTGGTGGGCGTGATACACCTAGACCAGACTTCAATGAATCTGTATAAATTACAAAACGAAAAATACTGAAAATAAGTTAAATGATTAATGAAAATATTTAAATATAAAAAAATTTCATTCATCAATATTTCACACTTGCATAATTTATATTACAAAAAGAAGTAGCCGGTTCCTTGGAAACGCAGTTATACGATATTTGAATTATCTTCGAGGTTTTTTTTTTATTTTGATAATATTTCAGCGATCATTATTCTCTTATTGAACTGTAGGCTTTGAATTGATAATAGTAAAAATGATTTCGATAGTAGTAAAAAATTTAAGGTAAAAAATTTTTTTTTTCAAATTTTTTTTGTTTGTCGGACTTGTTTTATTCTCCTTTAGAATTAGTCTATACTGATGATTGTAGTAATTTTTTTTCGATAGTAGATTCATACGTTTTTCTAAAAAAAAGATTTGAAAAGATCAAAATTAGCTTTGCGTTTAGTTTTTAGGAACTAAGCAACATACAGGAATCTTTGGACTGCATATGCTTAGAGAAAATATTGTGAGATAAAAATGAATAACACAGTGTTCAAAAATAAAAAAAAGTAAAGTATTCGTTTTGGTTGGTGCATATCGTTCGTGTTTCGCAGGCAGGCAGGAGCTTCCGGTCGCGCGGCATTGAGACACCTGCATCCACCTGCCCCCTTATTTTTATATTTCCCCCTTTTCCTCTCACTAAAAATCCTCTTAAGCCTCATTGATAATCTCTTCTCACCCTTCTCTCATCTCTTGTATCATCCAGCATCAAACCCGTTTTTTTAATCGACCAAATATATATTTAAAAATACCAACTCGAAATAACTTTGTTTTTAAACTATTATTTATTTCTTTTAATAAAACTATAAATTCATTCATTAATTTTTTCACAAATTCAACTATTTACCTTAAATTTAATTTGAATTTCAAATATTTTTAATTAAATTTTATTTATTATTTATGTAAATATAATTTTAAAAAAGCTTCAACATTTAAACAAAATTTTTCCTGAATAAGTAGTCGGAGCTTTTAAAAAAATATTTTTAATAATAATTAATATGTGAATACTAATATTTGAATAGACTAATTTGACTAATTATCTAACGAAAAAATCACTCATAAAAGCGTAAATAAACGATGTTAATTTATAGTAAATAATATAATTAAAAAATAAATAATATTTCAATGAAATTTCGTATACACAGTAAATGAGACAGCTTTAAAACAAGTATACAAATTTATATATTTATATAACATATATATAAAAGTGCAGAGCATAGCGTGAATGGTTCTATCAATGAAACAGCGGTTCTCAACCAAAAAAAACAAAAAAAAAAAAAAAAAAAAAAAAAAAAAAAAAAAAAAAAAAAAAAAAAAAAAAAAAAAAAAAAAAAAAAAAAAAAAAAAAAAAAAAAAAGGATTACAAGTCAAGTGGAAATATAAAACCAGTAGCAGTGTTGTAATTTAAAAAAATAAAAAAATAATAAAATTGGATGGAATGGTTTTGTAAAAATATGTCACAATAAAAAAAAAAAAAAAATATTAAAAATAAAATTAATGGAAAGTTGAAAAATATATTTTTTATTTAGTATTTTCTGGTTAAAGGTAGTCGTAATTGTTTATTAAATTTATAAATTGTTTAAAAATATATAAATTGTTTATTTATATTTTTGAATTTTGTAATTATCATTAAAATTAATTGTCAAGTAAATTTTTTTATTTATTTATCAAATTCCAGAGTGGAGAGTGCTTCGCCCACTCATGGAAAAACTTATTAAAAAAAATAAAAATTGTTGAATATATAAAGTGGGCTCCTGCGAGAAACTGAACATAATATTCTAACCCACGCTTGAATATAGAACTCTCTATATATTTCTTAATTTTATAATACAAAAAATAATAATTTTCTTTTAAATATATTTGTATTTATGTGTGCCATTTGCGCCCGCGCAATTTAAATTCATCGACACCTATATACAAAGTTAAATATAAATAATAAAAAAAAATATATATTTTTTAAATTTTGTTTATATTACAAGAAGGTTTACCTGTCGTAACACTATTTTTCATTAAATGTTTAATATATTTTTTTATTTCATTTATTTTTTGACCTTTTTAACTGGTTTTTTAATTTTTTTTTCTCTCCTTTAACAAAGTGCATGTATATACTTGTACTTACAAGTACATATACTTGGAAATTTATGGGCTCGGTCTTTACAATGTTTTGCCTTATTCCAATACCACCTCATCATCAAAGCACATAAACTTGCCAAGAGAGAATACACACTCTCCTCCTTTTTTTTTGTGTTAAATTTATTTTTCAATAAAAAATCTTATTTGATTTTTAACTCTTTTTTTAGTTTTATTATTATTTTCACAAGGCTCTTGGGAAGTAACGAGTTCCGGAAATCGCAAATGTCGCGAGTCACTTGTCACGTATAAGTTGGTTGGATGTTAAAATTTTTTCCCTCAGGCTCGCTCCGGATCTCAGAGAATGCAAAGATCAAGAGAGTCCGAAGAAGTAACATAACGGATATCTTCCTGTATACTATGTCGTACTACAAATAATTTATCTCGCGGTCATCCTGTCTACATACACCTCAATCTATTTAATATTTTATAATAATTTACAAAAAAATTTGGAAAGCATCATTCTATTTTTACTCATTTTACTCCATTTCATTGATCCGTATGTTATCATATATCATAAAACGAAACAAAAAAAAAAGTGCATCGCACACTGCACCCACAAGGTCGTATTTTTTTTCTGCATTCTTTCTTTTGAATAATTTTTTTTTATTCTTCTTCTATTAAATTTAATATATTTTAACAGTCAAAAGGTAATAAAAAAAAAAATATATATAAATATATTACAAAAGGGAATAAATAAAAAAAAAAATTGATATTTTTTTATTAAAACTGCCACAGGCACGGAAGGTAAACCGTCATTTCCCCACTTGAAATATGAAAAATAAGAAAATCAAGAAGAAGGGATTCAAGAAATTTAAAAGAGATAAAATTATCCAGCATCCCGAAGTTGTAACAGAGAAAGATCATCAGTAGGAGAAAAATTGTTGTTCTTGTGAATGATGAAGGGGTATTTCAGGATTTAACAGAAATAAATGAATAAAAAATTAAAAAAGATAAGATGAATGAAAGAATTAAAAGAAAACAGAGATGATGATGGTGATGGTGTTGATGACGGTGGTGGTGATGATGATGATGCTGCTGATGATGATGATGATGGTGGTGGTAGTGGTGGTGCTTGATAAGCAGTAGGGAGGAGTAAAAAAGAAAAAATTATGTAGAAAATTTTTTTAAAAAATCGAGATCGCAAGACTGTTCGACCGGTAAGAGCCTAAGGTAAAAATAGAGGTGGGGTTTAAGAAAAAGCGAATAATCAAGTGGGGGTATCCATTCATGCTTTGCCGACTGGTCTTGGAGTGTAAGAGTCCAGTTCAAGCCACAACATATCACGACATACCTCCGTGTAAACCTCCGGCGCCATTCTACGACAACCGGCACTTAGAATTTATTTATTTATACATTGGTAACTTTATTATTATTTATTATCAATAATTTTCATCAATAATATCCATACCAGAAATAAGAAATTCAATTAAAACACCAAAAGTTTTAATAAAAGTTGACGTAAGTTTTTCTACTAGAAAACTATTGACAATTGATTATTTGAAAGAAATAAAAAACAACGATAAAATTTGAATTAACAATATTTAAACTTGAGTATAGTATCGATTGATAATAAAAAGAAAAAAAAAAACTTGACAGCATTTTCTTGTTTTTTTTTTGTTTTTTACGAAATAATTGTTAATTTCTTTGATTCGATAATTGAGGTTTTTAAATATCCTGAACAAGAATGGATTTTAACAAAGTGTGTGTTAAAATGATTATTTAAATAAATAGTAAAAGAAAAACAAAAAGTGACAGTAATATTTTTGAATAATGTGTAAAGACAAGTTTTGACAAGTCACGACACGTTGAACTGATTTATATATCTAATTTATTTATCTGCAATCAATTCAAAAAGAAATTATTAAAAAAACTTTTTGATAAATTATTTTTGTGTGTGTCAATTGTTATTAATGTTATTGCTATTTTGTTAAATGAAAATATATTGATATATAAAATTTAAAAGATAATATATAATAATAAAAATGAAGTGTATCAATGTTTTTGGTTTATTGGCAGTATTGCTAATAACATTGCCAAAATGTTTTGGTAATTTACTTGGTGTTGAAGTAGATGAATCCGGTAAAGAATATTTAAATGAATATGTATCATTAGATGAAAATAAATACATGAATTCATTACAAGAGTTTGAAGAATCTGCTATTGAAATTGATCTCATTGATGATAAAAAAAAAAAAAATCATCAACATCAAGAGCCTCGTGTACTTTATCAAATTGGGGTAAGCATTAAATTATTATTTATTTATTTAAAACTATGGTTAATATAAATACAACATATTAAAAAATAATAATCATTAAAAAAATTAACAATTTAATGTAAATGGAAAAGTGCACGCGCTGCATCAACAAGTAATGTTGACCAATTTCCGGTCGAGTGCCAACCGCGCGCCTTTTTTAGTCTTTTAAAAAAAAAATACACACACTCACACACAACGATATATATATATACAAATACCTTGCTGCCTTCATTTAAAAATACATTATCTATCGTTTAGAAATATTAAATTAAAAAAAAAACCCAAATAATAGTAATCAAAATTTAAATGGAAAAAAAAAGTATGCAAAGGGTGTTTTGCATGAGAAAGTGCAACCCAATCCAAGCTTGCAACTTTCTCATCGGCTGTACGCATAACTAAGCAATAAAAATAATAAATCTATTCATGAAAAAAAAAAAAAAAAAAAAAAACATTTATAATAAACAATAATAATGATGCCCTTGAACTTGAACTCTCGGCGTTTCCTGTCAATATTTACCCAGCGAGCTTTTTTTCTCGAACTCTTTTTTTTTTGGAGTAAATTTAGAATTTTGTAAATGATATTTTAGGGTAATATTAAACCAACTTGACTGCCTTGATTTATAACTGCATAATATTTTTTGTTTTGGATTACTCAATGTGCTCCAAAAAAAAAAATATAAAATAAATAAATAAAAAAAAACTGAGACAATATAATTATTGGGGAATGAAAGACAGGTATGTTGCTCGTATGAAAAAAAATAAATAAATATAATAAATAAATAAAAGCATTGAAAGGTACTAGTAGCCTTGAGTACCTTGGATATCTTGGATACCTTGGAGGCACAATAATGCTTGGAACAGAGTGGCGCCCACTCGACATACCTGTCGCGCGATTGTTGTAATGATCACGAAAAAATGTACTGATGTCCAAAGAGAAAGACAAAACATTAATAATACAATAAAAAAAAAAAATTGTATTATAAAAATAAAATAATAAATGAGGGTTTGCAAGGTAGTGGGATTGGCAATATCCAAGCAACATTCATAACAAGTTCGTCCTGCGATCGAGTTTAAGATTCCTCCGTATAAACTACGTCGTTTCCTCTTACTTCAACGGGACTACGAAGAATGCCCGCGTCCGTCGGCCCAACGTCCGGTTGCAATTTTTTCTCAGTTTTTTTATTTAATTTTTTTTTAATCACCCTTAGACATTTTCAATGACATCAAGAAATTAATAATACAATAATTGACCCACGAATTTATAAAAAAATTAATTTCTACATTTTTTTTTTTGACTTGAAGAATAAGAAAATAACAAAAAATGAAAATGTATATATTTAGATAGTCATTTAGAGCAAATGAAAAAAAATTATATACATAACATGTGTTTGATTTAAGAAGGAAGTTGTAAGAAAAAAAAAAAAAATTGAAGAAAAGAAGATGAAAAAAAATAAAAAATTGTTAGATGAAGAAAAAGAGGAATAATAATATAAAAAAATAGCTTTTTCTTGGGTTTATATTTTGGTCATCTGGGGTCTTGATCCTTTCGGTTGGCTGATGCTGTTGATGCTATGTGGTACCGAGTACCAGGTGTCATGTTAAAATTGGATATGTAGGTTCGTGGGAGAAGCTGAAGACTCGTGAGAACTTCCGGATCATATTGGGGTAGTTTTAAATAAATATAAAGAGAACATCTTCCGGCCACCCTATTATTCTTATATAAATATATATTTTTTTATCCTTAAATTATTTACACAGTGCCACCGTTTCAATTCTGTCACCTTCATCAGCTGAACTTATATACACAAAATTGTAAAAATGAAAAGACATTATGGCGCATGTTAGCTTATTCTTTCCATTTATATTTTTGCGTAAGAGCTTTTTTATATTTTCCATTTTCAAAGGTCATAAATACATTATATAAATATTTTTTATTCTTTTTTTTACTACATTGGTTTGCTCGTTTTTCATTCATTCATCCAGGGAATTTCATTCATTCATACTTTTATTATTTTTTTTTTTTTTTTTTTTACATTCACACAAACACTCTTGTATTGAATTTTATAAATTCATTCGTTTAAACTCAATGGAATCATTCTACTCATCCTCTTTCACCCTACAACCCCCTAATTTTTTTATTTTTTTTCATTCATTTTTTTTTAACAACAAAAACATCCCTCTCTTTTGGCAAATACTACGTGATCTATTAAAGTCATTTAAATAAAAAAGTTATAAACAATAAAATTGGGTCAAATTAAATGTACAATTGACACTATTTATGACTGATAATAATTAACATCACGTATGCCAATAAATATCAAATTTCAATAACAAATTGATAATGAAATTTTGAATTATTTTCATTGACACAGTTTTTTTTAAAATATGATTTTGTGTGTAGTAAAAAATTTTAAATAATTATATTATTAATTTCAAGTTATATTGACATTTAATTAAACGGAAATAAAAATTATTTATAATTTTATTTTTTTACTCGTTTAACATTGATAAGAGACCCCTGATTTTTTTTCATTTAAAAATAAACTGAAGTGAGTCAAGGAGATTGTATTTTATATTTTTTCAAGATGATGGTTTTTTTTTTCCTATTGTTTTTTATAAACTCATTGATAATAATGAGTAATAAATATAATAATTATTTATACAAGTGTAGTTTAGGATAATATTTATTCTTCATATAAAGAAAAAAAAGTTGGACTGTGATCTTCTTCGTTATTTATTATCAATTACGGTGTCACTTTTTCACAAGAATAATGACACGATTAAATTAACAAAAACAAATAAAATAAAACCAAACTGATAATTTGATAAATTTTATAGAAAAAAAAGTTATAAATTTATACAAAGGAAAGTCAAATATATATTAGTGGCACGTTTTTTTTTTTTTCCTTCTTTTATATTTATATTGTAATAAAAAAAAATGCTACTGAATTACGATAAAAGCTTTTTAAACACAGCAGGAGATCGAGTGGTTTTGAATAGTCAAGTGTTGATATCCATCGGTTTAACAATGAAAAGAAAAAAAACTCCAGAAGCTATCTGGTTTGAATAAAATAGAAAAAAAAGAAGACAGAATTTATTCAAAGAATATAAAATAGGAAAATAATATTGCTAAAGTAAATTCAGCGTATTCATAAATAATGAATAGTCAAAATGTCAAAAGGCAAGTCAACTTGATCGTCAATAAAAAAAAAAAAACACACATATGACCAAGCATATGAGAATGATTGCCTCATTGAGTTGCATTGTTAATCTTTGCATACAAATATGAAAGAAAAAAAAAATAGTAGAGTGTAATGTTCATCGATCAACAAGTCGATCATCAATGACGAACACATTTATTTCTATGAAGAAAATATGTTTTTCTGAATAGAAAAAAAATACAAATTCCATAGAAAAATTGAACTTTAAAAAAATAAAATCAGTAAAACACTTGGCTATAATTATGATATATTTATTTGAGTGAAAGCTGAGTATTGGAAAGTCCTCGAGGTTCATTTCGCCTACAGAAATTTCATCTTTTTTTAAATCATTATTTTGAATTCTCTCGGTCTTTCATTCGCTTGCTGTTTATTATTCTCATAATATGACTTGTAAATCAAAAGGCACGTGCTCATACCAAAGTAATCATATTAATTAATCACCAATTATTTACATTTATTCACCCACGTATTACTCATTAACCACCTGATGTATTCATCACGAAGAAAAAATAAAAATATACATGAAATTTCATTGACAGTAAAGAAAAAATACCTATCCTCATTTAAAAAACTCCTTAGAATAAATAAAAATAAATAAAGGAATATAAAAATAAGAAAATAAATAAATAAAAGATAAAAATGTTTTAAAAAATAATAAAAAAAAGAGATGGCATATTTATCTTACGATTATCGGAGTACTCTAACTTCCGTTGGGGACCAGGTAAAAACATTTTGAAAAATGTTAGAAAAAAAGGGAGAAAAAGGGAGAAAAAAAGGTGCATAAATAAGATACATGAAGACGAATTAGGGTGTGGAAAAAATTGAGGAAAAAGTTAAGAAGAAGGTGGAAAAAATGGTGAATTTAGAGTTTTTATTTGTTTAATTCTTTTTTTTTTTTTTTTGACCATCAAGGTAGTTGTATCATATGTAAATATAAACAGACAGTTAGACGTAGTGAATCAACTGGTTGGTGGTTGGTCTCGGTGTCTATTGTGACACGGGGAGTGGGCACATCCGGTTTATTCTCGTGGTAGACTTCCGCTATTTCAACTCAGTAAAAAAGCCCTATTCAAACATTATTTATTTATTCATTATTATTTAAACTTTGACACTAATTTGCTCATCACTTATAACATCACGAACAAGAGATGAAAATTATCATTTGTTTGCATCCCCTTTTCTTTACTTTTTTTTTTTTTCTTTATTTTATTCATTGAAAAGCTCAGCAAATGCACATTCAACGAATGAATAAATGAATTTCTTTTTCTTTTTTTTTTCTACTTTCAAATATATTTTTTCCATAAACTAAAATTTTGCTTTGAAAATCATGTAGATTTCTTTTTCTTTCAAATTTACACCATGACAAAACTGTAAATTAAAAAAAAAAAGAAAAAATCTTTTATGATGAAATTATAAAAGAAAAATAGTTTTAAATTTTCATTTATATTTTCTATAGTAATTTAGAATGACGGAAATTTTTTGTATGAAAATTCATCGAGAAAAATCATGTTTCCGACAGGTGTGTCTCTGCATGATGTGTATTTTCTCATTATTATATTTTATTTGCTTTTTTTTTTCGGAGTAAAATCACGAAAGGTCATCTTCAGGCCCTTAATGGACTTCCGGTAGCCTTGAGTTTCCAGGTAAATAAATTATTTGCAAAGCTCTATGGAATTCAAACCAACAAAAATTAAAAAAAAAAGAAAAAAAAAAAAATTATTTTCCCTTGCTTTACAAGATTGTCGTAATTTTTTTCTTCTATTTATTTATGACAATGAGAAAAAAAAAAAATATATATATAAATAAAATAAAGAATAAATTGTACTTTGATTGAAGAAAAAAAAAAATGTATATTACTCAACTTCCTACTTGAAATAAAAGAAAAAAAAAAATGATTATTCTTTGATTTTTTTCTCAAATGAATAATGTTTTTCATAAAAGTTTAATTTGATTTTTTTTTTTCTCAGGTTTAATTATTTATTGATAATTATATATACATGTTCATGTGGGTACTAATTATTGATCAGTTGAGTCAGTCTTGTTGTGGTGAATTATAATAGTACCCCAAGTCCACCCACAAATACCTTAAGGCATTTATCCTTGAATATGAAATACATTCACCCGCAACTAGATGCTCTATTGCGCGTGACGTTTGACAGACATATTAACAATATAATATTAAAAATACATAAATAAATATTTTAGCACAATATCAACAATATAGTTAATATCATATTACGTGAAAATATAACTTTTAATTTTATTCATATACGTAAGTTGATTTAAAACGATAAAATCCATCTATATATTTTCTACGGATGTTTTTTCGTTTTTATTAAAAAAAAAACATTAAAACACAATAAAATAAATAAATAAAGTCAAATTTATATTATATATATGTTAATTTTTATTAATTATTTAGTTTAAAACATTAAACAAACAGTTGGACACCTTTTTCAATTTTATCCATATAAAAGTTGATAAAATACGATAAAATCCGACTACATTTTTAAGCGAAAATTTGGCCACTGGTACCGGGAGCGCATAACGAGTTAGTAGTAATTCAAATTACTACTCACTCTTCTGCACACCTGGTAGCCACGCCAAATTTTCTTCAATTTCTGGCT